>JAUEJJ010000045.1:6864966-6888087 GCA_032164275.1 Synergus coniferae
ACCGAACGCAGGGTCAGGAGATTTAAAGAGAATACACAGATACCAAACACGTGATTTTGAACACGCGATGTGCGGGTAGAGGAGAAAAATGCGACACGCGACTGGGACCAATTTCGCTTGGGCACTGTCAGGACTTATGACTGAAAATCCATTATGAGAAAAATATAGTGACAATAGGTAGACAATAAAAAAATGATTTATGTTGGCCACGCCGACAAATAAAGCTATAGGTGTGAACAGGAATTTATTCTTCTTTCTTATATGAGAGAACTTAAGCTAAATGCTGCTAAACTTGTCTAAAATGGGTTTGGAATTATAAACTAGATTTTTATGTGGGGGAATAAATCATTTAAATGAGGAAAAATAATAATGAGATATTCACCTAGATTGCCTTCTCGGGGTGAGGGGTGAACCGTGGCTGATTTGCCCCAAGTTCAGGGCCGCACTGCCATTTACTCGACAAGTATCAACCCTTTTCCTTGGAGGATCTGTCTCCAATTGGGTTGCTGAGGCTCTCATTCCACCTCTCATTACTTCTAATTCATCCTCGCAGGCCGGTCTTCTCCTTTTCCTCTCGAGCAGGAGGAAGTAAATTACCTTTTCTGTATTATGACTGAAAGAATATGACAAAATAGGTAAATTATGGACAAAATTGGAAAGAAATATTAAATATCTACTTTAATAAAGGGAAATTGATTATATAAATTGACAAGAATAAAGTTATTAGCTTCTCACTTTGGACTTAAAAGCTCTTTAATAAGTTTCTCCTTTTCCTTAAAACATCCGAGACTAGCGATGGCCTGCAAAACGTCAGGATCAATGGCGTCCTCGGACGGAATCACGTGTGTTTGGACCACGTCCATCATTGAGAGTTCTAATTCCAGTTCTCCCTTTCCAGCGGCTGTCACCCATATATGCCTGTTTATCTCCGCCAACTGAAAGCCGGATATTGTTTAACTCGCACAGTTATAGCCGACATGTTAATATCAGATGTGATTAAATGTTTTATATTACTTATTTAAGTCTTTAACTAAATGAGGTGTCTCATCAAAATTTCCGCGCCATATTCCAAATGAATGTATCATTCACTTCATTCAACATTTCGCTCAATTCTTTACTTCCTCATTATTATTTGCAAGCAGAAATAATTTAATTTCACATTTTTCAATTAGAAATCTTTTTTAAAAAAATATCAAATCGATCGGATTATTTGAATTGAATTGAATCGGTTTGCAAGGTGTCTACTGTGTGGAAATTTAAGGTTTAATCAGGAAAATTCACGACCAAGGAAAAATTCCTTCTAGAGAAATTCAGAAGTTTCTTTTTGATTTTTCTGATTTCTATTTGATCCATTAATAAGATTAACAGGGATTATTTTTGGAGTTTTTTTTTGTCTTCTTGAGTAATAAGAAAGTTTTATTGATAGTTAATATCGATTTCGTAAATGCGACTTACCGTTAGCCTTTTATCGGGATTAACTTCTATCATTCCCCTGAGGAGGTTTTGACAGTCGGGTGGAACAAAATGTGGTATGTGAAACACCCCTCGTTTGACTTTTTCCAAAAGTTGCCGTAAATTGTCATCATCGAAAGGTAAAGCACCGACAAGAAGAGCATAAAGTATCACGCCACAAGACCAAACATCCGCTTTTCTGCCATCATATTTTTCACCCTGTCAAATGAAAAACAATTATTTTCAGCACAATTATAAAACAATTATAACTTTATATTCCTAAATTGTGCGGGGACTTAAAGTTGGTATGAAAAAGTTGAACATATTTGAATAATTTTCCCAATTTATTGGTAGCTGAATTTAAACTTGAGGTTTTGTAAATAACTTTCAATAATTTCCTGACAAGAAATTTCATTAGTCGCCGACTACTGAAGATAGAAATAAGGAGTGTTCGTAACTAAAGTGTTCTGTTCGTATATACTCTCACAGAGAAATTTTCAGTCGATTGCATGATAGTTAACTGGGTACAGATTGTTTCAAATTGTTTATACTTTCTTGCAAATTGAAATTCCATTATGTAGTTCGCTTAGAGAAGTAACCTTGCTATAAGGAAATCTAGATATGACCGGGAATTTGAAATCGTCCGCCGAATTACCACCTTGATAATAGATTAAATTTAAATCATGGAAAAAGTTAAGGCTTCCAATAGTGATTTTTCTGAAAATTTTAGTTTTGTGTGATCTTTTCACACTCGCTTCGCTCATGCGCAAAGATTCACACAAGGCCAAAATCATATGATCCCGCACTAGTATCGAAATGTATTATTTTGTAACTTACTCGAATTACTTCGGGGCAAGCATAATGAGGCGATCCACAACTCGTTTCCAACATCGATCCAGCAGGTTGTAACGACGCCATTCCAAAATCCGCTATTTTAATATTATTCTTCTCATCCAATAACAAATTTTCAGGTTTTAAATCTCTATGACTGAAACAGAAATTAAATTTTGTATCTTTAAGAGGCAGATATAATACTTTTAGAATTGTTAATCGATGGGGTAAAATTCTGCTCAAGATAAAATCCTCCCAGGTTAAAAGCTATCCTATTTTGAAATGCAAAATAATCCCAGTTTTATATCCGCCATCAAAGAGGAAAGAAACGTCTTCACAAATGAATATATGTTATATAAATGCTAAGTTGCATGCATCTCGGAGGATTTTGTCAAGTGCATATTTGGAATTTACGCAGAAAGGACTTTCATTATGAAAAAAGTTTCCTGGGATCTTTATGGAAATTTCACTTGAATTTTACTTATTATTGATTTTAGATAGCGTTTCCATTATTTCATCTTGCAATCAGACTAATGTCCCGAACACTTGATTAATAAGTCTGATAATAATGAGAAGGGAAAACAGATGAGAAGTAGTGGGATAGAGACGATACGTTTTTAAAAGGTATGATAGATTAATTTTCCTTTTTAAATCGATCAATATTCTATGGAATGAATTCAAATCCTCTATTTATTCAATCCAGATAGTCTGTCTATACCATCACAATTTACTGTAAAAGGTCTGCTAACTCGTATAAAGACTGACAATGCCTATAATTGTTTGGCTTTGTTGGTCAAGAGATGAGAATAGGACGGAAAGGCAATCTTAACCCACTTCCTATAGTGATGTGCAAGAAGAATTGTGTACTAAAATGAAACATTCTAGAAGGCATTCTTTCAGAAGAACTTTATAAAAACAGAGTTGCTACAGTATATAAAAGACCTGGAAAGATAACAGATATTTATTTATTCTTGATATAATTTGAAGGATAAATTACTCACCATATACTATGACTATGACAAAAGTCTAACGCGGAAATGATTTGTCGAAAAAACCTCCTGGCCTCCTTAGGCGTTAGCCTGCCTTTCTTTACGAGATAGTCGAAAAGTTCGCCTCCCGAGACATGCTCCAAAACAAGATATCTATTTGGAAAAAAAGAAAATAATTAAAGATTTAGAATCACAATCTTTTGAAAATTGAGACTAAATATTGATCAGGTTGAAAATTAAAGGAAACTTTTTGACAGACTCTACTTCCTTACGTTTTGAAAATTTTTTCGATCGATTTCTCATTCTTGTTATTTTAATGAAAATAAATGTTGTACTCACAAATACTTCTTGTTCTCGTACACGTCCGAGAGACCGAGGACGTGGGGGTGGTCGATGAGCTTCATAATTGCAATTTCGCGTTCCACCTTCATTAAAACGGACTCTGAAAGTTTCTCGCGGTTAATGATCTTAATGGCTACCTTTTTTCCCAACACACAGTGGACCCCCAGCTTGACCAGACCTGAAACAAGAATAAAATATTTGATTCGGTTGCGAAGGTGAATCTCGAAAGACAAAGACTCGTGAATAATAGGTTCAAAATAATTTGAAATTCTTTGGAACTATCTGTTGAATTTTGGTTGTCTAAAATTTCATATTACATATATAATTCTATTTATTTAATTTAATACATTTATTTAATTCAATTCTAAGCACTCCAAATTAAAAACTGTTTAATTTTAAACGACCAGCAATTTTTTTGTGAGATTTGAGTGGCTCTCCCCCCCCCCTCTCTCTCTCTCTCTTTGGGACAAACGATTGAACCTAGTCGAACTGAAATTATTATTGAATTCGAACTTAGTTCCTGAAGTGGAAGTTATCTGCTGATAATTTTCAAACAAACAGAAGTTCTTTCGCGTTCTAATGTTGACAGAGGGTACAATTCCGGAGATCTATTTTTTTTCTAAGTATGTGAAACTGAAGGAAGCTAAAATATAAAGAACGAGAACGACGAATGACCTAATAAGAACCAATCATTGACCCAGTGAGAACACAATGAGGCAGCAATGTGAAAAAACTTCAGCACTTACCACGACCCTATTTGTAAAATGTTTACTTCCCTTGCCAGACGTCGAAAGCGTACGTAACGACCTCACAAAGGGAAAAATGACGATTTTTATCAAATGAGAATCATTTGTAAGCTTTTAATATCTTTCTGGATAAAAATAGACTATAAAACTCTAGTTTTGCATCCCAATCCCAAATGTGATTTGAATCTAGTGCACGATTCTTTTCTGATTCATTTCAAAGCACTTTTGAAATTATTCCTTTAAAGACACCAGGGTGGCCAATGGCCATATGTCATCTAAGTCAGGGAAATGTCAAGGAAAAACATTTGCATTTTCTGTTTAAAAAAAAAAATTCAAAAAATGTGTATGCCATTCGTGTAGAGCGTTCAAGAAGAAACATTTTTCATCTCTTGACTTTTTTTTCATATCGTTCGTTGTTTGGCTTAAAATTGTGATTTATTTTCGTTTTTTTGAATTTTCGAAATGTCATAAGTCTGACAATTATTTTTTTATCGAAAAAAGTCATAAGGATAAATTGTTCTACTTTTGGAGTACTACGAACGTCCATATATAGAATTTGTAAATTAAAAAAAAAAGTGGTTTCAAAAATATTCAAAATGCTCCAACTTTTTGAATTTTTATCCAAACCGGCTGGTTAACGAATTTAACCTTCATTTTAGGACACTAAAAGAGTATACCAAAGGCCAATCCAAACGGTCAATTTTTTCGAAAGTTATCGTGCACACAAACTAAAAATCTACATACAGACAGACAGGAAAGAACTAACGTTAAAATGATTGGTAGGCTCAGCTGGTTTCAGTGGGATGGATCATGGAATTGGCTGAAATTTTCAGTGATAAATTCTTAATCCGTATTTCAGCAAGAAAAACAGGAAACAAAATATCTGCAGACCTCGTGGTGGTAGTTAATATGATACATAGGTAATCCCTTTAGGAAATAGTTTCGTATAATTTATTGGTGGTACGCGAACGGGTTTCAGTTATAGTTTGAAAACTGTGTGCTTTGAAATAAAACCTTGGAAACGAGATGCATTTATTGTATCTGATTTCTCTGACTTTTTCCGATTTCTCAAATTCTTAACTAATTAAATTTAAAAACTTAGAAAACACTTCATTCAGAAAGGTGTTTTCCTCAAAAGTAATTTATTTTTTTCGATTAATTAATTTTCCTACAAAATTTATCTACATTGAAATATCTTTGACTTTGATTAGATATTTCATAGGTTTTGATTTCAATTTTCATAAACTGTAAATGGAATTTAAAAAGTTTTCTAGAATTATTAAGTTATTTTTCTAAATGCAGAAAGGTATGGAGCTGTTAATTAAAAAAGAACATTTTTTTTTTAAATGCTCACATTTTATAGAGGGATGAAAAGTGTCCTCAGTTGGATTAAAGTAAGAAAACTTTATCTCGTCTTGGACAGTTTGATAACTTTCTTGGGGTAAAGTAAAAGCTCATACAAAAATAAGTTGAACCATGAAACAGTTATTTTTTATGGGAATCGCACAGGAAGGAAGGAAACAGAAAAGGGAAGTCATATTCAACTTGTAATTTATCACCCAATATATTATAGTTTAAAAGAATGGCAAAAAAAATTTAACTCCAAAGTATTAATCACTGAACTGAGTATCCAATGAGCCTTGAAACTTGTTTTAAGTAATAGATTTCAAAAGTGAAGAATAAAGTAAAACTTGTAAATTGTTTAAATATGCGATCTCCAATGTTAGGAAGATATATTTCAGTTGACGTAAATTAGATTTACTTCGGCACATTCCACTAGGGAATATCATGTTCGGTCGATATCGCACAATTTACCTCGTAGCTTTTCAACTGCGAACATGTTAGAATATGTGTCAGGTGGCTCGCGAATGTCCCATCCGTCCCATCCTACATATCATCGTCATGGGAATTAGCATACAATCTGTATACGCAAGTTTGATGCATCTTCTGCATAATTACTGCAAAATGTCACCTCTCATTTTAAATCGTTTACTTCCAGAGTCTTTAGAGTCCTTTTAAGAATCTATTATACCCAATTACCGACACTCAAGTTTCAGAATTATTTTGAAGTTGTTCCCATTTTCTAAGAAGAAGTTTTCATTGATCTCTATTTATTTATCTACTGATAAAAATAGATAATTCTCATGAAATTAAAATTATTTCATTCAAAGTAATTCAAGGTGATTTGAAGAGAATTAAAGAGGAATTCAAGAAAATATTGTTTTCCTTATAAGAATATTTGTTTATGAAAATGAAGAGTGGGAATTATGAGGATAGAACCTGGATCCAACGCCCTTAAACTTTGACAAAACTTGGTAGCGACAACATATGATCTATAATATTTGAAGCGGATTGGAAATTGAAATTCAAAAAAGGAGAATATTAAGTCTGGATTATTAAACTATTTTTAATGGTACTTTTTCTCGCCAGGCTTGGTATTTGAGTAAAAGTTCAAGAAAAGTTCGTACATCCAAAATAAACTAGGGAGGATAAAGACACAAGTGCATTTGCAAATATCTATATGTAGTATAAGTCTGGCAAGTTCTATCGAACAAACAAGTGCAATAGAATGAAAATGCGAGAGCAGGAGAAGTGTCGGGAAGACGAACAAAACTTATTGGATTGGCAAAAATGGTTTAAGCCCTCGTCTAAAAGCTGAAACTGCTTCAGAGTACCTCTTTATGGTATCTCTTTATCCACTTAAAGATTCTCTTTCGCGAAAATTGATTTACAATTAAAATATAATTATATTTAGGATAACATTAATCAAGTTACATATTAACCTTCTCAAATTTAACTAAACTTTCAGTCTCCTGAATAAATCGATTAGTATAGTAATTTCATTTTTCACTGAAAATATATTTACTTGGAACACTGAAACCAGTAATCGAGGAATGTGAGGAAGTTGAAAATTCACATTCTAGTCTAGAAAAAAAAAAAAAAAATATTTAGGTCGTGTGGAAACATCAGAAAGAAGCAATGGCGTACAATTGGGTGCAATTGAAAATCATGTTTTGTACTACATTTGAAGGAACTTTTCAACAAAACTCAGAATTTTTTCAATATTCTGTATTTGTACCCATTTATCATTATAAGATAACTATGTATAATCTGAACAACATAGATCTCTTTATTTAGAAATATTTTATCTTGTTCCCAAATGGACGGCCGATGTAAAATAAAGTATGTATAATGATACCTGCTTTAAATACTAATTGTAAAAGCAAGAGTCCTTGATATTCACATACATTATTATGAAATGACCCTCGTATTTCTCCTGAGTGTACCGCGTAAACTCTGAAACCACTGCAGGATATTGAGCACGCGTTTCTACCATTGTTTACCTCCACCATGTCCTCGGGTTGTATAAGTTACATACTTAACTTCATTTCCTTTGAACCAGTCATAAATAGTATCGAGAAACTGGAGAAACTCGAAGATAGAATCTTATTACTGATGTACTTGGGTTACTATTATTTTCTGATGGAATTAACTTTCAGAATTTATCTTTTCAAATAAGAGAAGTCAATAATCAATAAATTTTCCAGACTCAAATTTCCACTTGAAATAGATTAAATTCCAATGCACTAATTGGTGAGGAAAGTTAAACAATTCTAAGGGTGTCCACATGTCAGGAAAGTCTTCATAAATTGCGAATTAAATATTTAAATCTGTTCTAGACAAATAAGTACTCCGTCAACTTTCTCAGACGAAAATTTCCATTTTCTGTGTGAGTAAGGATATTTCAAGAGAAATTGAAATGCAAATGCAGAATCGTTCCAGAATTATTTCAGTACTTTATTTTCAAAATTCACTTTGAATATTTAAAAATAATAATGTATAGACTTTTATTTAACAATAGCAAGCATGATAAAATATTCCTCCTCTTAAGCTTAATAGAAATTAGATATTTAAGTATGTAATTCGAAATAAATCTGAAAAAGTAAATATTAATTAAATTATAAAATAATTTTAACCGAATTTATTTATTTAATTTTATCTCTAGTCTAAACTGCGAATAAAATTTTAATAAATATTCTCTTAGGTGTGCATTAAGTGCATATAAAAATTTATTCGGCGTGCCTCGAATCGTATAGTTTCAATAAAATTTACATAATGATGCGATAAATATAAAATAATTGAGAAATGTGCATTTAAATTACACATTTGGACTAATTACCCAGTTTCGCAAAGATTACTTTCACTGATTACATTAATGTTTTATTTCAAAATTTCATCTTAGAAATTTCATAATTTTTTTAAATTACGCCTAAATAATTATTTAAGAGATAATTTTCATAGGTAAATTTAAAGCACAGAAAAATAAATTATGGAGTGTATAAAGTCGAGGTGATAAATATTAGGTATAATGATAACTAAAAACAAATAAAGTGTCAGAATGTGATGCATTGTTCTACTTGGTTCACTCATCTGTAACCTTCGATCTTATTGATTTTTCGCGTCACACCCAATATCCAAACTCCAACCACCTTATTTCATTTAAACGCACACAATTCAGTTCTTGATGATGACCTTTATGTAACGACCAGTTACATTTACATTTTTGAAATACAAAATTACTCGCGAAAGCACTTTCCCATAAAATTCTATAACAACTTTCACGTGGAAAATCGTTTTATTGTTATACATATTGTACATATTCACTTGCCTCTTTTCTTATTTACTTACTGAATCAGAAAGATTAAAGATTAAAAAGTAAAATGTTACTCTTTGTATATTAAGAAATTTGCTCTTCAACACTTTATATGTTCATTTCATTGTTAAGGGTATTTAATTTAATTTTGTAATTCTAACCGTGATTGATTAAAAATTGACTAAAATGAAATTCGAATACAATTTTAACACGATTTTTCTTGTTCAGATTTCTGTGGAAAAACCCCAGCTTAAATGATATTTTAATGACGTCATAGTCTTAAAAAAAGTCTTTGAAGAAACCTCGGATTAAAAGTCAGTTGTAACTTAAACAAAAGTTTGTGATACGCTACTAATTTGATACAACGTAACAGCTCCTGGAATTTAAGGGTAAGTTTATTACAATTAAACAAATCGTTTTCAATCTCTTAAATTCCCTTGTCCGGAAATTTTATGGATAAAATTCAGTAGACACTTTGTTTTGGCAAAAAAATGTTATCCCAACCGAGATCCCAACGTAGATAAACTAGCTGTGAAATTGTACATAGACACATACACACACATGCGGACAGTTTTTCAGGACATCATACTAGATATATTCCACTTAAAATTTATGAAAAAAAGCTATTTTTGGAAAACGGATATTTAAAAATAACGACAATGAAAGCAGCGAGTTGGTGGACCTGGTCGTCGAAAAATGCTGTATACCTTTTCAATTGGTATATCGCCTTCAGAGAATACAATACTTTGTCTGGCTGGTGCTCTTGTGAACCTTAAAGTGCGAAAATGTGTACGCAACGAATGAAAGCTTCTCTCTTTTATAAGCTTCGCGTTTTCCGACCCCTCGTGGTGTAAAATGTTGCACGATATAAAGAACCTGAAAGGGGAGACCTTGTTTTTTCCTTTATTTTCACCACGTCTCGTAATAAAGCTCAAGTCTTACGACTCTACGGACCAGATACTGTAATTGAAGAAACTTGCAATTATTTCCAAGAGAAATTTTCTAGGTACTACTTGATCATTGATCAAAATTAATGTTAATTCAAGAACAGTAATAAATTTATTATCTTCAAAGTAAATTACGTGAGTGTATTCATGATGAGAAGTAGATAAATAGGTAAATACTTTACTCAGAAAATTCTTGTAGCCAAGCTCAAGGCAAACATTCCAGCCGAAATTATCGCTATAATACCCGAGATGCTTGAAAAGGTAATAGAAAACGCAGCAATAAGGGCACATTTTGCTGTTACCAATAAAGGCGGCCACTTAATTGACGTTGTTTTTAAAAAAACCAAGTCCAAATAAATTTTAAAGGACCAAATTGAATAAAAATACCTCATATATAGAAATCGGTTGTTTTTTTAGAAGTTATTCAATGTTTACATTTGAAATTAAATTTGAAAAATTTTATTATAATTCAAAATTTTAAATTTCCATCGAGATTACCATAGAAATCTCAGAACTCAGAAAATATTTATTCACTATTATTTTCTACACTCTAAATACCTTTCTACACGTTTGGCTGACTAAAGCTAGTCTTGTCTACTGTGGTGGGATTTGGATGTCCCTCTATAAACAAGCTTATTATCTGATTTTGATTTTGATTACGAACTCAAATACCTGCAAATACTAAATTTCTTTCTAATTTTTAGAATCAACTCGTATTATTATCAAAATCCTCTCTAAGAAAAAGTATTGTAATGAAATGTCTCAAAAATCACGCATACATTGTTGTTGTAAACCTGATTGGCTTTGGAATGACTTGAGTTTGTAAGAAGGAAAATAATAAATAATCGCGCGTGTGTCGGTTTGTTAGTAAATAATAAAAATTAGAGATAACAATAAAGATATAAAAAAGCTCCCAAGAAAAATTAAGTCAATATTTTATTTAAAATATTTGATTGGATTTTATGATTGTCATTTGTGCATAATAGAGTTAGAAAACCAGTGCAGAGTAAATAAAGTTTGAATAGTTTATAATTGAAAATCCTGATACGTTGTTGAATCATTCCCTGAAACCCGTAGAGCAGAGGTTGTTGCTTCAGTCTTTTCTCCCCCAAATAGTGACTCATCGCAGTCGTGCCCTTCCACCATTGAATCGTAATACGTGATGAGTAAAAAAATATGATCGTGGAGAAAATCCAGCTTAAACGATATTTTATCGATGCCCTAGTCTTTAAGGAAAACTTTGTCGGATTAAGAGTCAGTTGTTAATTAAACAAACGTTTATGGTATAGGCTACTAATTTTGATATAACGGAACAGGTTCTGGAATTTAATGGATAGTTTATTATAATATTTTTTTATGATTATTGACCTGTATATAAATGCATTGTAAAAGAAATTACTTTCCTTCACTCTGTTATTAACCCAATTCTTAAGAATGGCACATTTTACGCATTGCAGAATCTCGATCATCACCATAATCCACACAGAAGTTCATTATGCAAACTATATAAAAATGTAAATTATATTTTATTATACTCCAAATTTCTTATTATTTTTTAAATACACTTTAAAGTTAAAGTGATCCAATTCTAAATATGCTTTTCACAAATTAGATATTTCTTTTTGCAATATTACACATCTTCGAGAATTCCCAAGAATATTTCTCGCGCATTTTCTGCAAATTGCCTACACATTGGTAAAAGTCACAAAAAAGAATTTAAAAATAGATGACTGGAAAATCGATTTTTTTTGTCTCGTTTTTTTTTTTTTTTTATATTTAAATGTAAATTATTTTAGGTGCATAATATTAGACCACTAGATCTTTTAAAACTTTTGTTTGTTGAGAAAAAAACTTAAGCATGAATTGAATTATTGATAGAATTTTATATAATGTTTGTAGGCAATTAAAACTAGTATTTCAAATTTATTAGAGAACACATTGGCTAAAATTAACTTCATATCCATTTTACTAATTGAAGTTGTGTTTTAGAGCTTACGAACTACTGAATGCTGACTATAGGTTCTACAACTTGATCATTATCATAATATAAAGCAAGGAAAACAGGGAAATGTAAAATACTATAGCATTGCGTGGTATATCAAAATGAATTACTAGTCTTAAGACCGGATTTAGAATCACAAAATATACACGTATCACATTCCTTCCATTTCTAAAAATTATGATCACGAGGATCGTAAATAATCTTTTAATGAAGCTTTCAAAATTAGTTTCCAGTTAAAAATAAAATATCGATTAAGTCAAAAATAATAAAACAGTATAAATGAGGAGAATAATTTTTTAAATATGAAAACCATTCAAACTTAAATAATGAACTTAAAGTTCATTAAATTATTAATTTTAAACTGAAATTCTTCAATTTCATCTTGTCATTTACGACAAGATGACTGGTGAAAATAATCTCTGTGATCTTAAGTATTATAGATAAATCTCTGTAAATCTCCTTATTTCTCAATTTAAATCCAAGTTAAAACTTTCTAAAATTATTCCTCTCCAGAACTCTAGAAAAAATAAAAATCAGGCCACACACATGGTTTGTATCATTCTGATTTTAAAAAACTTTAATTTACTCAAAGTCTAATTTATTCTTTTAATTTCAGATTTCCGGATTAAGCCAAACCAGTATAGCAGATGAAGAAAATGATTGTAAAACGGATAAAAGAATTTTCTAAGAACTCACCAGTTTGGCCTTTGCCCAGGGTCTTTTCAAGACGATAAGGTCCAACATACTGATGGGTCTCTTGGGTGTTGGACCCAACAGAGCCCTCCTTCCCCTGCTGCATCGCCGAGGACTCGCCCTTGTTCGCCAGGGTGGATGGACGATCACCTCTAGGGTATGAGGTATCCTTTCAAATCTTAATTCTCGTTCTCGTCAGTTCCTTCCTCCTAGGCTGAATCAGGTCCACAGTAACCTTTGGGAAGGATCTCCAAGACCCAATCTTCATCGTTTCCACCGTCGGTTCTCGAAACCAGAAAGACCCGCGACCTTGAGAGTCACCTCACTTCAGGGACACCCCCGATTGGAATTATGACTTTTCTTCTCGATGGGTCACTCCCTCGAGCTTTCCTTTCTTTTTGCAGGACGCTTCTTTCGGAATTTTTTCATATTGCACCTCCACACGACACTTTTCTCTTAGGGCCCCTTGCGCACTGAAAAACACCCCCGGGCCCGAAATTAGCCCCAGACACCTTTTAAGAACATTTGGCAGGCCTTTTTGGATTCTTTTTAGCACCCGTTTGAAAAACCCGGACACTTTTGAAGCACTGGAAAGACACGGAAGATCCTCGAGCTGTCCACGTTGGGCGCCATTGCGAGACGGATATGAGTTGATCGGGGGTGGGTCGGGGGTGGAACGGCGATTCGTTTTGCAACTCTTCCACAGCGCACCGGGTCAGGGACAACTTTCACCAGGAAATGATCTTTTGACCGAGACACTTCTTTTTATCTAGGAAACAGAGAACCGTTTCTTAATATACTCTTTGGGGAGTTTTGAAACCGAAGTTTTGTTTCACTTTTTCTCCTGCGATCGCACCCCTAACGTATGACGCGGATGTTGGAGCTGACGGCGAACCGCGGCGCTCCCAGTTCGATTATGTGGTGGAAGAGATGCGTGCGCAGACAGCCCTGGTATCACACAACCCTCCGCCACTGATGGTGGAAAACCTAATGGTTTTCATATAGTTGTATCGTATATAAGATTAGAGGAGTCGGAGGTGAAAATGTCGGTATTGGGAGGTTCGTGTCCGGGATGAGTGATAACACTGATAACTGATAAGGGTGCATTCCTGGATTTCTGACTTTATTTGTGGTTCGTCTCTCGGCTAAGCGCAAATGACAGCAAGTGGGAGATAAACCTACCCTGAGTGTTTGACACGTTACTGTCCGAAAGTAACACGTTAACATTACCGTTACCGTTACTGCAGGAAAAAAGTAGCACGTTACCGTTTTTCGATATTCTTTCGTATATATATAACGACTTGAAATGTGTATGTGTCTTTTAAAACTCATACAAACATAACATATAAATAAAATATAATGATTTTTATCTCATTTTATCAAAAATTATTTAAAAATGGCAACAGGACCTGGAAAGTCTGGAAGAAACGACGAGGCGTAAAAATAAAACTAATCAAGTTGCACAACAGGAAAGGTAATTTTGCGCCAGACAATGTTTGATAGTGCGCTCAGGGTATTAAATAAAATTGCTTGCGAAAAGCCAGAGAATTTCCCTACAAAGTCAGGAAGCTTCTTACCGTGTCACTGGGGCTTTCCCCCGTCTATTCAAATCATCCGTTCGATAAGGTTCGTCTTGACCTGAAAATCTGATTTAATACACAAGGGTTGTATTCAAAACTACGCGGAATAAAAATTATCCTTTGTAATTACAAAGGTTTAGCTATGACATTGAAGCTGAAATTGAGGAGTTTTCCACTTCTCTCACAAAAACCCGGCAAAAAGATTGCAAAAAATTAACTCCCCCGATTGCAATGAACTTTAAATCCTTGGATTTCATTTCAATTTCAAGTATTGATTCTCAATATCGTTTCTTTTATTGCTCGCGCCCTTATTAATTGTGAGGTAGAAAAAGAATGAAAGTTGAACTTAAATTAATTAGGAAACTTTCCAAAATATTAATTGGAAACGTTTGAAATTAAATCGGTGACAATGAAAATCCTTATTTATTGTAGAAAACTGAGATTTTTCATTGTTAAACGCACTAAACTCCACGGTGTCAATTATTTTTAATCGAAAAGTGGATAAAAGCCTTGTTAAAAAAAATTTATATCTGCGTACAGGAATACTTATGTGAATGTAGTTGTAAATTTTCAATCGTTTTTTCATTGTGCAACGCTTTGATCCACTGTTGAATCAAAATGTGACACGTTGGTATATTTATAGTGTGTAAATAAATTTGATATTTCAAATAGAAGATTAGAATTGAGTCAAGACTTGAGAATTTTTGATCGGTATATCTTGATCGATTCTCAGCATCCTGTTTGCTCTGCAAACCCCAGAGTGATGTATTCATGAGCGGGAATTAATTTGGTCGAAACTATGTGGGGAGGTATTTAGATATTGAAATGCACTGTCGAGTTTAATACATTAATTTTGCAAATTATTAGATGGGAATTAAATTCGTCAGGGGTGCCGGTGTCTGCTGTACCCATTTCGAATGAGATGAGTCGTGCACATTAATATGCAAGGAAATATCATAGTCGCAAAGAAAGTCTTTGCGGGAACACCCGTTATAGAGAGGGGTATAAATGCAATATAGATCGAGAGAGGGACAACAGTTGGTGGCATAAAGAGGAGGGTAGAAGGTAGAGGCCGAGGATCGATAGGTTTATAGACTATATAGACGAAGCAGAAAGGAACACAGGAAGCTTCGTCTAACACAGGAAAACAGGCAAAAGCAGGGAAGCCTTCTTACAAGCGCTTAAACCCAGTTAGACTTCTATGCTTATGTTACGCGATATATACCCCCGTTATTCTAGATAGTCACGTCTAACCGTCTAAATTCTCCGTCTGGGACAAACTTTCCACTTCTACTTCTGATTCTGAATCCTTTGCTGTCTCTTTTTAGTTTTTCTTGTCTACAGGTTTTCCTAGATCAGTGTTTGACACACGTTACAGTCCGAAGGTAACAAGTTACCGTTACCGTTACCGTTACTGAAAAATATCAAAAAATTTCAAAATATACTTTTTTAAAGGTATTTTAAGAGATTGTAAACAATTTAATTAAAAGGATTTAAGTAAGAGATTTAAAAATATTTCGAAAGATTTTATAAAAATAAAAAGATTTCAAAAGATTTAACAGATTTTAAAGAACAAAAGAACATTTTTTAGGTTTTAAAATTACTCTAATATTTTTAAATTCCTTTGAACAATTTTTACATTCATTAAAATCACGTGCTCAATTGAAATCTATTGAAATCACTTTAAATTCCTTAAAATCCCTTAAAATCTCTTAAAATCTCTTGAAACCCTTCCAGATATCTTGATATTTGTTGAAATCCTTTAAGATTTCTTGATATCTTTAAAATATTGTAAAATATTGTAAAAATGTATTTGAATTAGGGAAAGTAATTACATAAAAGGATATTAGGGTTGCTAAACAATTTAGATTGTAATATTCCAGCTTTCTTTTGAAAACTGTCAGTTTGCAGTCAAAGTAACATTTTTCAATTTGGATCTGAAATTACCCCAATCGAGTTTCGTTGGGTTTCGTGTTCGTTCGGAAAGGAGATGTGTGGCAGACACGTTGAAAGGACAGAACGAAAAACAAATCGGGGAAAACAGTAGGGGTGCCCCAGGCCTTTGAGTAACGGGATCCAACAAATAACTGCAACCGCCTATACGAACACTAAAGCACTAGAGCAAAGAGTGCACAAACAAACCCCTATACGTAAATGAGAAACAGCTTCAAATAAGATCTCGTTATTTCACTTTTTTATTTTTTCCGAAACTTTTATTCCTATTAGCTTGCTTTTTCATACATATTTATGATCATAATATTATTTAAATATAATAATTTACGAATTGTTATTACTATCCGACTAAATACTGGTCAAAACTGGGACCCTGACTAGTCTTCTGAATGGAAGCTGGTACCAAATATGGGCGAACTGACGTAAGTTCAGTTTTCATTATGACAGTGTCAAGCTATTTATTTATAGCTACTTTATTTATTTTTTCAATATTTCAATTCCGTTCAGTTTTGCGCTAGACTTTCAGTCTGAAAACTAATTTGGTTTCCTTTAAATCTAGCATATGATACGACCTGGTGTGACTTTATGTTCATAAATATCAATCCATTGGATAATATCTTCTCCTTTCGCGCAATATATTTCGCAATATCCACTCGTGATTTTTAAGTTTCGATTTTGTGCTTGAAGATTGGAGTGACGAATATCTCCATTTAGAGAAATGACAGTTATAAATACAGGTAGTTTTATTTATTTTTTTTTAATGATAAAAGATAATTTTAAAAATGATAGAAAAGAAAATCGACTTTGAAATTGTGAAGAATACTTAATACTTGCAATGGGAAGGAGCTTTCTATTGAGAATTATTTAATTCCTTGATATCTTATCTAAAGATCGCTTGTTGCATAACATAATGAATTTATCATCAGCAGGCAATGGAACTAACTCGCTAAATAATGCAGACGAATACTCCTTTGAATCGAATGAATACATTCACATAATGCAGTTAATCAGTTCAATTTACCAGTCTATAAGACACCCGAGCTTTTGCTTTAGTGCCTTCAGGCGGTTCAAGTACCTACTGAGTGCTATCATTGACTTTTCAAAAATTAAAAATTTCTGTAGAAAATTTATTTATTTTTCTACAGGGTGGCCACAAGATTTAATTTATCAAATTTTTTCCCTTGATATTTCTCTGACTTCCCTGACATGTGGACAGTGGACACCCTGAATTCTATTTTAATAATCAGAATCTTTATTTATACATTTCGAAATAGGTCATACACAAAAGTGCACAACACAAAGGCAATCGCTTTGATGGAGCATTCAAATCAATGCTGAGAATGATATAGAGTAGACCGATCCTATCATACGAGAGAAGTTTTTCCTTTGCCTTTATTGAATAGCAGAGAAAGAGAACCTGCAATGTATAAAGTACTTTTAGTACTATCTAAGTATCTCTGTTTTACAAATTCACTTCAAAAGATAAAAGCTTAAAATAATACTTGAACAATTATCTAATTTATCTCCAGCATGTAGCTTTCCACTTAAGTGCTTTTATTTCTTCATTTTCTAAATTTAAAATGTTGAGAGCTATCCTGCTATGATCCTTTATGGTTTTGTCTCTGGGAAATTATAAAGCCAAATTAATATCGACTTTACTTTTTTCAGAATTTTTTCATTTTGAGTTGAAGATCCTAGGATTTGAAAAATTCAATTCAACAACTCGCAAAGTGGAGCTTTCTCTGAGAGAAGCCCTCTTTGGCAAACGCTTCTGAATTGATTTACGGAGCGGGCAATATTCATGGTGAGACATGCGAGGTCCTCACTTATCCCCTGAATTTGAGAAAATATGAAAACGCGTAAAGTAAATCTCTCAGGGCTTTTAAATTTCAACGGTATGTTCACCACAAGGAAAACGGTATAAACACTCAACTCTTTTATGCTTATATTTATTTTGCCTTCCAATGTCCCATTCAAAATCTCAGTTATTGTGCAATCAGGCAATATAGCCAGTCTGAAGTAAAAGCCTCTGAAAAGCAAAAGCGTAACAGCACGCACCGGCGAACAAAATGCGTGGACTTGTAGCTGTTGAAGCGTTAAAAATAATTTTTTTTTTTTTAACAATTTTTATCGGAAAAGAGAAATCCTTCATGATTGATTTGACTGGCTAGTTCTTTCTAGTGCGCTCAAAGATTTCAAACAGACAATCGAACATATTTTTCGATTTATTTCGAGAGGGCTAAACCACTCCAGCTGAAGTCACTTTTTCAACATATTTAAGAATTTTCTACATTCTTCGTTTCTGAAAATCATTAGATCTTCAAAATTTGAAACCATAAAGTTGGAGGTTGAATATAGAAAAATATACTTGAAACTAAGAACTCTTCAGAATTGTATTGACCCTTTTGTATTTTCTCAAAACTTCCTTAAAATGTGAAGGCGAGAGTCTTTATAACGGAGTGGCCATACGTCAGGAAAGTTAGGGAAATATTAGGACAAAAAAAATTTGTCAATAAATAGACTATGATCTATTAATAATAATAATAATAATAATAATAATAATATTAATAAATAATATTTAAATAAATAAAAATAAACTCCTAGAATCTATTTTTAAAAGCAGCCTTATTACCTATTTTCGATGGAAATGTAGAAAGATTAGTAGAGAGTTGGTATGAAATGACGTGTGTTATTATAGATGAGAGGGAGCGAATGGATCTGGGGATGGGCATTTGGGTCGTATTTTCAGGTGAACAAACGGTGACTAAACCACACTTCTGGCCCGCGGAAGAAATCCACCTCGACGTTCCCAACTCGTTTCCCCAACAAATAACTGAACGTCGGTTATTTTGCTCGGTCCCCTAGGCATTGATGCACCCTCGTTTCTGGAGTCTTACAGCGTTAATTGCGAGTATGTACTTCCCTCAGGGGCACCGCAACGCATACGTGTGTATGCGTGCAGTTAAGGGCCCTCGTTGATTCTCATACCCCCTTTTCCCGTTTCAGATTTTTGCTCGCATCTCTAAAACTCTTATTTCTCAGTGGTTAAAATATTCAATATTTTTCCGAAGCAACGCCTTAGCTCAAACGATTGAATTAAAATTAAGTGACGTTCTATTAAAGAATTTAAGATCCCTCCCCTAATAAAGGCTAAACCTTATTCTTTGGTTCATTATGCAGAATTTAAATTTCAATAATAATTTAGGTTCTGTTTTAGTGGCTAGTTTTATTACAATAATCCAGTAATGTGCTGTCACTGGGCCAGACTTTGTCTGATCTTCGTAAAACATGGTTCGCCGTAGTCAAAGTGACACTTGGTCCAATAATGTGCCGTTGCTGGCCCAAGCATCGGCGCGGTAGATCGGCAAATTGAAATAGCCAGTATAGACAGTCAGTACTGGTACAACACTGGGCCGATTAAAATGCCGATATTGGCCCAATAAGTGTTGCTGATGAAGCTCGGCATCATTATCGCGCAAACCACGGAATGATAACTTCGGTTTGCACTTGCTTGCAAGCCGATCTTCGGCTGCCGAAATTGGACCAAGCGTGGGCCGTATTTTCATCTCTCGCAATTCGCACTTGGGATATTAGAGGGGTTCTTGAATTTTTTTATTTTCTTTTATTCCTTCAGGATTGCATTGAAAAATGTAAAGGAATCTTTCGAGGAAAATACAGAAATAAAAATTCGACGCTAAATTCGAAAAGTAGTCAAAACGCTACTGCTATGACAAAATTATTAGATCTCTTGTCATTTTACGGCGTTTTTTTTATTAGCACTTGGCACGAAATGTGACCAGTGTAGCCAAATTCAGAAATCTACCAAAGTTTCGCGCACCTCAATCGTTTTCAACTGAATGTTCTGACCTACTTTCTCAATTTTTTACTTAAAATTTTCCCTATCTGAAAACTTATTTTTCAATTTAATTTCAAAAATTGTTTTAACAAAACTTCTTGACAAAACAAGTCTAATTTTATACTGAGTGACAATTCAGCAGAATTGTCGCTCAGAAATTGGCATCACCGCAATCTGGTTAATGAAGTAGAAATTGATTTCTCTGTGTTAATTTGGTTTGGTTAGATAGTTTGTATGAAAGCGCCGAGTTTTAAGGGTTCGATTGGTGATCACCGTGCACCGATAAAACTCATCCACCTAAATAGGCCTTAAATCAGTGCTGTCGCTTGTCCTTTGTCTAATTCACCTCTCCCGCCCTAGACCCTCTCGATTATAGGACAGACCTTCGAAGGGTGAAACTGGACAACGTAAATCCGGCTTTAGATGACCTTCCGTCCATACGACGGAAAAACAAGTTATTTTTAGTTTATTATCTTCCTTGCATTGTCCCGGCTTCCATTTCATTAGGAAGTCCTCCTCCATTTCAGAGTCTCGTTATATCTCTCTTCATTATGAAAGACTCCCTTAGAGCGTCTTGGAAACTCGAGATTATTGATGTGAAACATTTACTTACCGTAGCATAATTAAAATTTTCGAATAAAAGCATTTCTCTTGGCTAAATAAGTGCTAGTCTGCGTTTCGGTTTATTGTGAGTCAGAGCTAATGTAATTAATTTTTTTGGGCAAAAATGGACTCAGCTTTACACAAAAATTCGTAGATATTCAGATTTCCTAATGAATAGGTAGCCTTTAATTCCTTTATTTATTTCGTATTGCCAAGATAAATATATCAAAATAAGACATAAATTTGATTTAAAGTTGTTTTAAAATCGGTACAGGTGTTCTGCAAACAGATTGTTATATTAAAGGACGACTTGAAATCAGAACCGCCTTTTTGACGGTCAGGTTTTGATTAAGTTAATAGTTCTCTAATTATCATAATTGCTTCAATGAATCGCGCCGCAAATACCGTGCTGGAGAATGTTAATGTCCCCTTCGACGAGCCGATCGCTACAAATGAGACTCTGCGATGCGTCTGTGATGTAATTAATTAAACCACGAATCGTGATTACAGAACACTTAAGGAATTGTTGTAAAAATAAAATAAAATTAAGCCACTGCAATGGCATATTTATGTTTCGCATTTTTCGACCAACGTCAAAATAGTGATCCTCTGCAAAGACAAACATATTCAGCTGCAGATCAGATATGGTAACGCATATCAGAAAATGCATTGGTGCTGAAATAGCGGACTCATTAGACACTGTATTATTTATATATTATTTAAATATGGTTGCTACAATTTTTATATGTAATTTTTTTTTAAACGGTAAAATGGTAAAACAGGGAAGAAATGAAATGCCGCGTGTAATTAACGTAGAAAAGCAGAAAACGAGACGAAAGAAACCAAGAGGGACAAAGTACGGATCCCTTATAGCTTTAGCACACCCTCTCTTCCTGCCGTGAGACGCCTAAATTTTAGAGGACTGAAAATATTGATTATTGCTTCCTCATAGAGGAAGCTTTATAGTGGTGACAAAATTCAGTTTCCAAAAAAAGGTTTTTTTTTTTTTTAATACATATCTCACTTTTTAACGATTCTGAGATGTCTGGAGAATGTATACAGATAAATTAATGAAATTTGGAATACTTATTCATCTGAAAGTTCTTATTCCACTTATTCCAAGTTGAATTTTTACAAGGATTTAACAAAATATTTAATTTTACAAATTTAAGGGAACTTAACTGATAATCGAAAAAACAGGTTAATTCAAAATTCTATTCTATAGTATAAAGGTTTGCATATTTTCGAAAAATAATGAACTAACAATATGATTTATTAATTTGTTTCTTTCTGGATCGAGGTTTTGTGAGAAGAGGACTTCTCTTATTGCTAAGCAGAAGCTATCGGGATTTGCAACCTTATTTACGTAAATGATTTGTAAAAGCAGGACTTATATAACTTAATTTTGATGTCTCGTCTTCATATTTTTCCGGGCGATTTACTTTTCACTCCCGACCTGAAAAAAGTAAGCCCCTTTTTAATGACCTCCTCTTGGGAGCGAACGTCCCCACGTACCACTGCACGGGTGACACATCTATCTACAGTCCCTCTCAAGCAATGTCCAGTCCTATTTTCCCCCACCATTTTCATTTTCCACAAAATTTTGGAGGTAAAATGTAGAGCAAGCATACCGTCCTCTTTCACCATGCCCGTTTTATCTGTCACCCATTTTTAAATGTCACCCACCCCTCCTGCAAGCACACCGACCTCTTTCACCATCCCATGTAGAAATTCCAATCAGGATTTAGTATAGGGCCCTGGCTAGTTTTCCCTATTTCTAATCGGGCGCTGTTTTAGCCAGGTTCTAGAAGAACTTCTGGGCAGGTCCTAACGATAGTACCCTTTTATCGGCCAAATACTGGTATTAGGGCCCCGTCTAGACCCTTTCTATTACCCGATGAATATAAAGCGCGCGGGTTAAAAAATATATGTCGTTATTATAGCAAAAATGAGTTACGAAAATTGCAGACAAATATGGGTTAAGAAGAAAGGAGAAAATGAAAGGGGTATTGTATATTATAACATATAACACGATAGATTTATATTATAATAAATATATTATAAATATAAATAAGTATATACGATCCTAGTGTTTTTCTTATTTCTTGTTAAGTCGTTTTTGCTCTCAAAAATATTCACTCATTTTTACTTTGATGATTTTTTTACCCGCAGTTATAAATATTATAATAAATATTATGATTTTTTTCTGTTTTGGTGAGAATGGGAAGTATTTCAGTAAAACGGGCCACATACTGACTAAGACCCGAACAGTCCCTGACTCGAACTTCTAGGTTCTTTTATTCAAATCAGGGACCAACTAAAGCCTGATTAAAATATAAGATTGCGGCCTAACTAGACGTGCATAGATTTTCTAGTCACAAAGAGAATAGAAAATCCTAACAGTGCCTTAAAGGGTCTTGACTAGAACTTACTATTCCAGTTGTTCTAGCCAGGATCTGACCACCCCCCTAAT
>JAUEJJ010000045.1:6888187-6927999 GCA_032164275.1 Synergus coniferae
CTAACAGTGCCTTAAAGGGTCTTGACTAGAACTTACTATTCCAGTTGTTCTAGCCAGGATCTGACCACCCCCCTAATGGACATGGGAACAAATGGGTCGATTTCTACATGGGAATTGGGATGCCCATTTTATCTGTCACCCATTTCTAAATATCACTGAACTAGAAGCGGCGGGGGAAAGTAGGAGTAGTAGGACTGGAAATTGCTTGAGAGGGAGTGTAGATAGATGTGTCACCCGTTCAGTGGTGGGGACGTTTGCTCCCGAGAGGAGGTATCATTAAAAAAGGTCTTTACCTGAAAATTTAGCTTACCTCGCTTACCTTTTTCAGGTCAGGAGTGAAAAGTATACTGCCCATTTTTCCAAGAGGGAAATATATCTTCTGATAATATAATCGATTTATCAGTAGACTCGGTTTTCTTTTTTGGCTCCAAGTTTTGTAGGAGGGTTTTTTCAGAAGGAAATCCGTTTCTGATTTTTTCCTTTTCTTGGGTGAATCCACATCCTACATACACATTTCGAGTCGTTATATACGCGCAAAAGAATATCGCCTGGAGCCTGCTATCTCGCTATCGTGCCTAGCGCCGGCTTAGCATTCCTTCCAATCTGAATCCTTTCACTTTTTAACCCAGTTCCATTGTTAAGCGGTGACTGACCGTCGCCATCACGTCAACTGACTATTTCTAATTATCCACTTGTCGTTAGCGATCGCATTCCACTTTTGCAAACGGTGCATTCGGTTTCACGTCCTTGGAAATTCCTTTGAACGAAAGCTTAATTGATGCTGTTTCAGGATCCATAGTATGATAATTACGACGGAGCTCATCAAATAAGAAAAAAAAGTTTTTCGATTTAAATCTCCTTTCCCTATCTCTCTCTCTCTTTATTTGCTGAAAAAATATGTAGTTAATTATTGAAGGTATCAATCCACCGATGTTATTAATCAATTGATGTACCTGCTTCTGGTGACGTTTAATCGACGAACCGGAATCCCAAACTATAAATAATAAAATTGTGCAGCCAATATTCGTCCGATCGGTGTAGATAAATCTGCTCTAGAAATTTTAAAGAAAGTTCTTGAATCCAAATCTCATCACTTTATTTCAAATAAATTCAGCTTTTATGATTTTCAACAATTTTGAGACATTTTACCAGTTATTGCAATCTTATAGAATCTAAAGAAATTTAAAAGGATTTGTCTTTTGAAATTCCTTAAAAAATTTTTAAATCCTTTGATTTGAAATTGTTTAGAATCTTCTGAATCAGAGTTGTTGCTATTATTAGGTATTAAATTATCTTCTTTCAAGAGATTCAATTTTCTATTGGATTCAAATTTGTTGAAGAATGGACAATTGAGAATTGGCAATACGTTTCTGAGTGCGTATATGTTAGAGGTGTTTGGGTACACCACTCTCTTCTTCACTGATCAAGACTCAGCATCCGAGTCGACTCTGCGATTCGATATATCGTCAGTATAGTCTCACGATCCCGCGAAATAACATTGTTAAACTTTCTCCACTCACACCAAATGTTGTTTTCACTAAAGGAGCCCACCTAGTCCCGCCGAATCCTCATTTCACTGCGGAAGTTTCGTGCCAAGTTTGTGATGCAAACAAAACAACAAAATTAATTTTTTTTTAAGTTGAAAAAAATACACAATGTTTGTCAAACTGATTGTGTTTCTTCCACTTATGTTTCTCGTCTTAGAGACCTACGGCAAACCCACGATTTACAAACGCAATGAAGTTACAAACATTTATGAACAAGGTGAATAATAATCCTTTTTTATTTAATTTTTAAGTAGTAATTAATATTTAAATATTTCTATAAAAGATGCAGAATAATTAAATATTCGATTCAGTTTATACCTTGCATAAAAATGAACAGCTGACTTTGCCATAATATTTCATTAACTTCATTTATATTCGAATAAAGAAAAATAAAGAAAAATGATATTCGAGTGGCAAATATTGAAATCAAAATTAAAATATTTAAAACACAATGAAGGCAAAACAAAGAAGAGAATATTGAATAATTTATAATTTTCAAATATTGCAAATATTATTTCTTCAAAAATTATTCAAGTTTTATAATTGGAGATTTTAATTGAAGATTTTAGAAATGCAACCATTTTAAATTAAGACATTGAAATTCATTGCTATATTACGCATATGTACTTGTAAAACGCGTATTTTAATAAGAATTAAATACCCTTTTTCATTAATTAACATTAATTTCAATTAATGTAGAGATTTCGCATAGATGGTCTTGAAAAGTGAGGAGAAAGCGACCGACTTAGCAAAACAAATAGTGAGATTATTTATTTTATCTTCATTACTTATTTTTATTTATTTATATATATATATATATATATATATATATATATAAGTAAAACGGAAATTAGAAAAAGTGTGAAAAGTGAAAGAATAATAAATAAAATGATAAGAAAATTTTGCGTAAATATTGTAAAAAATGTAATATAAGATATGAAATTTTTGTTATTAAATTCAAAACATGTTTTTAATCCTAGAATACCTACAATATTTCTGATTAAGATGGCTTTCAAATATTTAAAGTGGTGTATCATTGCCTTAAAAAATAGAGAACCAAAGTGGATTAAAGTATCAATCCTATAGAGACGATTTTCTTCTAAATAAAAAGAGAGTTCTTAATTCTTAAGTTTTTTTCCCCTCTTTTTTGTACCGGTTCCCATTTCGTTTTGTATGAACGATAATTAGCGCTAGAAATTTATTTGGAAAATGTAGGCGGAAATCGTGAGACTGAAACCACGATGACGAAAGAACGTGTGAACCAGTGTGCGGAAAGGCGAAAGAATAGTGTTGGTTCGTTGAGAGTTTGTCGCGATTCAAATATCTCGGGTAGAATGAATTGAAACTTTCATCAAGAGTAATTAGCACAAGAAATTCTCTTCGCAGACTCCAATCTTTCCAGAATATTTAGAGAAATGTGAAATAGTCTTTCAAAGGTGCTAGCTGCGATATCGGTGACTCAGTTTGCAGATTTGCCTGGGGATTCCGGGATTCATGGAAGTAAAAACATATAATTAATAGCCGGAAATAATTTTCAGAAGAAAATAATGAAGTAGTAATAGCAGGTTTAAATGGAAAACCTTTTCTGATCGATAAACTCATTTTAGTAGAGCAAAAATTAGTTTAAAGTTGGATTAAACGATAGCCAAATACATATTAGAGCAGGAATCGTGATGGTTGATTTTTTCCGAAAAATGAGATTCGTGTTGACAGGTGGGAATAACGGGATGATGATGTCAGGTTGCGTGGGTTGCGATTATAGCAAGACGTGATTTCAAGTGCGTGATGCTAGCCTCGTATCCATGATTTACATTTACCCGCTTACACGATTACTAATAAGGACTTGAGAAATAATTCGTGGAAAAAGAATCTCACATCCCACAAGAGTATGTATGGCAAACGAGCAAGATGATTTTTTTTAGGTAGCCAATCATGAAAAGTCATTTGCGTGTACTCTCTCAAATCATTTTTAGCTTATTTTAATACGCTTGAAAGTTTAAGTGGTTTCAGTTCTCTACATGGAATCAGCAGCCTTTGTGCGTCCTGATTAAACCATCAAATCAAATTTTTATACTGAGGAATAAAATATCTACTGAACTACCAGTCAGAATTGTGGGTTCACCTGTTTCTCATTAAGTTCTTTTAAATTTAATTACATTAAAGAGCAAATAATTTTTTTTTGTTTTGTTTCAGTAATGGTGCCAGTTTCGTCGACCGTGATACCATTACCAGTGTACAAGGTCGGATATGGATTCGGTTTTATATCGAAGGACAAAAAGTCTCAAGCATCATTTAAACCCGACGGCGCAGTGAAATTAATAACAGGTGTGGAAGCAGTTATCTGAATGAACAAAAAGTCCAAGACTTCTTAATATTACGCGGAAATATCGAATCATCTATTTCAGTCTGTCTCAATCTGACTTAAATTGAATTTTATTTACATCATTTATTCAAGGAGAATGACAAATTCCGCAGCCAAGCAAGAATTTAAAATAAATTTGTAAAACCTCTTTTTATTTCCAGTTTTACAATTGCTGATAAAATTATAAAGTGCATATTTTATAGAACTAGTCTGCTAATTTTATAGTCATTTTTGCATTCGATATGGTTTAGTTTTTAAGCTCACATTAATTTACTGCTAAAGCAATGATAAAATTTTAATATGCATGCCTTGAGCAAAGATTTTGATAATTTTGAACCAGTCTTTCTCTCTTTCTTTCTCCTTCAGGCACGCGGTTAAGAGAAATCGCTTTAAAAATCGAGGCCTGTTTTTATTATCTAATTTTAAGAACTGCATTAAATATTCAGGCGAACCACTTGAGTTCTGTGAAGGACTAGTTCTATAAAATTTATCTATTCTTATCCTTCTTCAAATAAAATTGTTTTCGCTGAGGTTGGTTTTCAAAAACTTCTCACAACGCCAAAGTAAAATGCAGAAAACCTCAATATAATGTAATTAGGAGAACGTGACTCTACTGAATCTGTATGAAATTAACAGGTTTGGGTAGTAACATTTGCAATCGCGATTATTTCTATGACCTGTTTAATTAAATAATTTTATTATATATGATGCAACACAGTGAACGATTTTCTTGTTTCTACTTTCAGTTTATTAATAGAGCTGCACATTTGAAATCCTCCAAAATAAATTTTTAACAATTATTTATTAATAATAACGTTTACTCTATAAAATCTCCTTAAAATATACAGAACACAGTATATTTCAATAAAACTATTTATTTGAATTTTGTTTTCAGCCAAGAGCGCTCAAGAGGCTCAAGAGAAGATTTAAGCGCAGTAGGAAAGTGTAAATACCAGTTACCTTACCGTATTTGTCGCTGTGCAAAGTTGGCCTCATTACGATCGCGTTGTGATTTGTCAACCTAAGATGAGATCACAAGAAAGGTTACACCAATAGAAACTGGATTCGAAATTTTATTTTATTTTACATAAGTTGCAGACTCCTTAGAAAAATTCATTCAAAAGCTCTTTAAGTACCTCCATCTCCATTAAATCTTTTGAGAAGATTAATGAATTCGAGTTGTTCTAGAAGAAGATTTTACGTCTCTCGATTTATAATCTCGAATATGGCAGTATACCTAAGAATAGGAGTAGAGGTTCAGAACATAATTTCAATTAAGTTTTCAAAAATTCTTCTTGCGATTAAATGTATTCTATGACATAACTCCATGTAACAAAAGGGACTCATTTTTAATAATTACTGATGAAAAAATTGTTTTTTTTTTTAAATTTTATCCAGTCAAAATAATAATCTAGTTCTTCTATTATAATAATTAATTTCAAAATGGTATAAAATGTCAAGCTACACACCAAAAATTGTTACAGTAGCTCTCTGTTATGTAAACAGAATCAAATTGGATATTAAAACAAACATGAAAAAATACGTAAATAATAAATTTAACTTTATTAAAATTTATTTTAAAAATTTCTTTAGCAGAAAGTTACTGTATATTCTGATTAATTATATTGTACTTAATGATTATTAATTATTAAATATATATCATAAAACTGTTGTTCTATAATAAATACTGTCTTTTCGTCTTCAAGGTATTTGTACTCTTAAATAGAGATTCACAATGAACTATTTATCGCCATGATAAGAGAAAAAAAAAAAAGAATAAAAGAAGAGAATTTTAATATCTTTATACAATAGTAAATCATCTTTATTGAAAACCTTTGTTTTTGTGTCCATTTTTCTTAAACGCAGTAATTCACAATTTCTTTTAATTTGTACCATTTTCTTATAACAAATTTACAAAAGCTTAATTTTATAACAAAAGAAAAATCTAATTCTTAATCATTTCTCACATCAAGAACTAAGAATACTCAGTGGTAAGAAAATGAATATTGTAATAGAATCAAGAATTATTGGACGATGCTCACTTAATATTAAATAATTGTAAATAAACCAGATGCTTATTATGAAGTGTCCATAGTTGTATCCGCTGAAAAAAATATATGTGATAAGCTTGATGTGCTCGTTTACTGTGTTTATAAGTCTTAACTTTAACTTTAACATAGAATAGTGACAGGCAACATATATTTAAACAGTAAATGTTCAAATAAACAGAAACTTGTCCAATTTTATTTTATTTTTTAAATCTGAAATTAACTCTACTTACATAATTCGTTAAACATGAAGTCATCTTGATATTCCTTCAAAAACTGCGTCGATCTGTTTTCGTCAAGAAACAGAGAATATACACGCTTTACGTCTTCAATAGCAACCTGCAACAGAGACATTACATTTTTAAATCAATGTTTAAAAAAAACTTTCATTACCTATTTTTAAAAAATTTTGTTTGCACTAAATTCTATTAAACTATTTTTTACAATAATATACCTCGGTGCTTTTTCTTTTTCGACTAACAAGAGAGGCAGTGGTGATCAAATGAATAGCATATCTCAGAGAAGTTTCCAAAGCAATACGAGTAAGAACCGTTAATGCATCGTCACTCATCTCGCAATCTTCCTCCTCGCATCTGATTTTTAAAATTTCTTTCAATTCCTTTTCATCGTATGGACTTGTAGGAACAATGATCATTCGGTCCAGTAAATCAATCGGTATTCCATGAGGGCTTTTATAGGTTGTACCTCTAATCCTTGTGATTCCTAAGGATAAACAAAATTGAATTTGTTTAGGTATTGAATCATTACTTTTATTTACAATTATATTACATATATTTTTTAATAATGCCTTACCTCTATTCGTAGCCATAATAACAACAGGGGCCATTTCGTTTTCCAGAGCTCGGTTTAAAAATGAGAAGCACTCCATATCCAGCATGTGCACTTCGTCAATAAAAAGAACTCCTGGAACAATTTCAGCTTTTCCTTCCTCTCGCCATTCGGCGATTTTTGCATTTATCTGTTCTCGGACTTCAGATTTGATTTCTCCAGTATCTCCAGAGAAGAGCGCAAGGAATCCATGTGTTCTGCTGTTTATAACATCCACTTCGTGAAGACTAACTGTGTGAACTACTTCTTTTCGTTTTTGTAATTCACCTTCTGGACATTGAACAAATCGGGTTTGAGATCCGGTTGCATCGTAATCTCGAGCTCGAGTGAATGAACGACCGAGTCTGTTAATTTTCCCAGTTGCTTTGTCTATTGTTATAACATCTCCAGCTTGAACCTTGAAAGTAATCAAACAAAATATTAAAATATTTATTAAGCGTATTTGGTTACTTTTTAATAAAAGATTAAAATTACTTTTTCTTTCATGAGACTGTCGATCATCTTGTTTCCAAGGTCGTAAATCGTCTCCATTTCTGTTGTCTTCAAAGTTAGTTTTCCTACTTTTGCTCCAACCCCGGTTGCAGGTCTGTCAACTTGAATCTCAACCACTTCGCCTTCAATGATCTCAGTTTCTTCTTTGATTCGAACGCCGATTGACTTTCTGAAGGCTTGAGTCAAAGCTTCAGTTTTGCTCATTTCGAGGGAATAGATTTCTGAGCCTGCCATCGACGTAAAAGGGGTATCTTGTCCGAGAGCTTGAGCGAGACCCATGGCAATTGCAGTCTTTCCGGTGCCGGGTTGACCAGCTAATAGGACTGCTCTTCCTGCTATTTTTCCGTCTTTTATCATTTCCAGGACGACACCTGTAGCTCGTCGAGCCATAAGCTGACCAACCATTCCTTGCGATACCTGAAGAAAAAGAAAACAATTTTAGATGCAATTTACTCTAACTTATTTTTTTATAATTAGTGTTATAAACTTTATTAGTGATATAAACTTTGTTTCTAGAGGGAGAAAACTTAGTATACTTACATGACGAGGTTCCAAACTGTCATCTAATCCAAGACCTCTGATGTGAGAATGAGCGCCGATTCGCTCGATTCTAGTTATCTCGCGGACTTCTTGAACTTTAGCTGCAGCGACAGACTAAAACAAATTGCTTATAGTTATTTAAGTAATTCATTTCCATTATATCGTTTTGTAATATCAGTCATATCAGTATACCCCTATTATAATGATTTTCCTATAATTTTTACACAGAATCTTTTACAGTGTAAAATTGGTAAAAACTGAACAAAGAAATCGAAAGAATGAGGTTATATTCGATAAAACTGTTTGATCGAAAATTCCAAAACATGTTGCCATTGCTATGTCAACACTTGTTATTTATATTTTCTTTAAAAATAATTATACAAGTAATAAAAGCCAATTTTTATTAGGAATCAGTAATAATAATAATTGTTAACATTAATAATAAGCAAAGGAGCAAAACGCGCGAAGTTAAAGAGGTTAAGATTCACATAATTTAAAACAATTTAAGTGGAAATTAAACCTTAAAGTTCGACTTTTATTTTATAAAATTGTTATTTTAATTAAACAATTTCGTCTACTATGCTATTTTAATTACATCACTCACCGCCATAATTTCCTTTTTTTAATATAAATTTCATGAAACAAATGCACCGGTTTTGTTTCGTGCGTTTTTTCCACAGGAAGATGACTGTAATGTAGTGCCTGTAGTGGTCACCTTTAGAACTAAATCCCACTACCAAACATGGCGAATCTCGCGAGAGAATTTAAATGAGTTTGAATTCTTTTAAGAATTTAAATCAATTTATGGAATAATTATGAACTATTCTTCATAATTGACTAAAAGGAATAATTAACTATATTAAATGAAATACACTCTCTCTCTCTCTCTCTCTCTGTCCATATAGATTTATGTACATATAAATGTTATATTAAGGATATGTAACTCTACTGCGTAGTATGATATTATAACATCGCTATTTTTAGATCAGATAATGAATCATAGTACTATTTTTAGTATCATAAATTGCATTTTGGCGCCAGCTATACCGGAAATTGATTGTACTTTGGACTTTTCATGTTTAAAAATGTCAATCATCGAATAACTCATTTTGTGACTCATAATTTATAGGCGGAGCAATATGTAACCTACCTACTTTTCTATTTGTTAATCGAACATAAAATTGTATTACGTCAGCAATTTGATTGGCTAAACGCCTAGAGTGGGAGTTAAACTCCTCCCAAAAATAACTTTTCTCTACAAAACCAAACAAAACTATGCAATTCTATACGAAAAATATTTGAAAAATACAAAATAAATATGATAAACCGTTTAAATTCATTTTTCGTACATAGTTGGCAATAAATCAATGGCATTTTAATCGAAAATTATTTTTCGAATTTTCATAGTTTAAATTAAAATTAGGTGTTAGCTAATTTCGCTACCTATAATTACTCTTTTTGTAAATTAGTTTTTTTATAGAGTATAAAGAAATTCTAGCAACTGTCGCATATTCTATTTTACAAATATATATATATATATATATATGTATATATAAAAGCCAATTTACAAAAGAAAAAATTAGCGAAATTAGCTGATACCTAATTTTAATTTAAATTATCTTTGGTTTAAATTAGTGATTGTAATTGGAAGTTACGGAGGATAACTCGGGATTGGCTAGTGGAACGCGCATGAGCCGCGCTGGACGCGCGTTATTTGAAAGGGAATGCTGAATATTATTTCTATGAAAGAAAAGTAGAATCTCTGCAAATAATAGAATAGACAATCATTATTTCACGTAAAAAATAACGAACCTCATTTTCAAAGCATAATATTTATATTTTTTACTACTATTTTCAAACGACACTGCACTTCAACCAACACAAACCAACAGGTCAATCACTGAATATCCTCCTAGAGTGGGCGTGTCTACTTCATACCCCTTACGCCCCTTACATACTTACGCACGCTTAAGCCGAGCCTAACACGCTGGTTAGTGGTTAGTCTTAGTACCAAAACCATCTCTTTATTTCATGCATCCTTGTCTGCTTGTCATTTCCCTGTTCGCGCGAAAAAGCATTTTCTTTAAAAATTGTTAATATACATTCGGAGGAGAGAAGCGAGAAAAACTTATCATTGATAGATTAAAACAACCTTACATGTTTTACAAATATTTCTGTTCAATTAATTTTAATTCCTATGCTCGTCAATTCAAGTAAAATATCTAAATTTAATTTATTAGGTTTGTTTATGTTTGTAGGTTATGTAAGTTTTTTGCCTTTTTAATCTTTAATACAATATAATTAATACACAAATAATTATTGTGTCTAAAATTAATTTATTTTAGGATTGTTGGAGTTTAGAGATTTAAGTAAATATATGTATATGATAAATATAATCTAACAATATGAAGGAGAAATAAATTCATTTTTCACTCGTACGTAGAGAAGCTGTCACAGCTGTCAAAAGTGTGGTCAAAACTATACACCAAATTTTGAAATAAGTCAAGTAAGTCTTTATTTTTTAATACTAAAAAAAATTCGTATTGCTTTTCCATAGTTCTGTTTCAAAAATAGATTTATTTTCAAGTAAAAAATAATTATCCCATACATTTTGCATGTACATAGAATGAAAATATTGAATTCTAACCACGATTCTAACCTTTGGTGTAGACTCCTAAAATGAAATTATTTGTAAAATTTCCAGCGTGATCAAATATAAGACTTTTAAATAAACATGAAAGACCTGAGTTATATTTGCCTGAGAGAGAATCAGAGAACATGCACAAGTTTCGTGTATCGTGAATCTTGACCCTGATTTTGAAACTCAATGAATGATTGGTTCTCGCGGAACATTATTTTGATGAGAGACTGCGACGTCACCAGTCACCACGCACGATGCGTGTGGCCGGCAACTAACACGTGTCTAACGTTGTAAAGACCTACCGAGCCCAAAAATTCATAACTGAAGAATATACAAGTCAAAGACTCAACCTAATTAAATGTTGTGGCAATGTCTTGTGGAAAGATCAACGGAATATATTTTCTTCTAAGGGAATTTTCGTCTCTTGCACTTCCTTTTTAAGCAAGACCGAACCATTTTTGACTGAGCTGTGTTTGTGTCCACATCGTTTGACCTTTCCTAGTCGGTGTTGACCTTCACTCGAACCTTACAGTGCCATCAACACCCATCGTTCATCAGAATTCCATTCACAGATTCACCGAGGGTCCCTTAAACTCAGAAACTGTACCTCTTATTCTTAAAACGGTAAATAACTCAATATTTGTCAAAAGGTTCTTGAATTTGAATTTAAGGTTTGTATTTTGTGTTCTTATTTCCTTGTTCAGAGAAATTGTGAGAGAAGAGTTCAGGGATAGCGAACTTTAATCATCTGATTGAGATCGAATGTTTGTTTTACTTATCAGGAATAATTTATAGTGATTTAATTTTTTTAGGCTGATTCAAACATTTTTTGTGCTGCATAAATGGAAAGTGAATGAAAGAGGGTGGATTTTAAATTTAGAAAGTTTCTGAATGGAACGAGGAGAAAATGTGACTTGCGAAGAAATGGATGTGTGCCAGTAAATTTAAAATTTGTAGTGCTCTGTCTTAAACAATATTCTAGTGATATTCTAGTAGTTCACTTATTAGGTAATGTACCCAAATTCTGGTTTTCAACAAAATTAAGGGTGATTTTTTTATTTCGTCCAATTATATGTCCATCAATTTGTTGATTTGATTTGGTTTTGTTGATTTTTTTCTTAAGTAGATTAAATTATTTTCTTCCTTTCGATTGTAAAAATTCCACTACATTCGCGGCAGAATAAAACAATTTACTTGAAATTGCAGGAAAATTTCAAAATGTCGAGGGAAAGAGCTTCGCGGCGATTTTATCGCTTCGACAGTACAAATGATTTGCTGGGAAATATGGATCATGGACAATCGGCCCAAATTGAAAACCGATGGAACTTTGAAGTTTCGTGGGAAGCTGCAAACAAAGGTAAATCGAAAATAAATATGGATTTTTTATAATAAATAATAATTTTCTTTTTTTCAATTTCAGTTGGGGGAATTTACACAGTTATTAGATCAAAAGCATATGTTTCTACCGAAGAGATGGGCGATCAGTATATTTTAATGGGTCCTTACAAGGAAGCGTGTGCAAGGACGGAAGTTGAAGAAATAGATTTTCCTTCTAACAGTCCTTTAAACAAGGCAGTCCAAATTATGAGAGAACAAGGATTTAAGGTAGAATTTATTCAATCAAATGTTTAGGAAAGTGAAATCTTTCGCTAAAAGAAAAGTACATATTAATTATATCACCTTGATAATGATATATTTAAGAATAGCGTCTGTTTGCATGCGCCTGATCAGTGAAAATCTGGCGATTTTCCAAGCTCCTAGACAATTTTGGTTCAGGGTCAGGTTCACCTAATGGAATATTGTTGTTTTCAATGAAAATTATAATTATTTGCTGGGGAAGATAGAATCGGGAAGGAATGACGATTTCAATTAACTTTTTTTTCAGGTGGTAACAGGGACTTGGTTAGTGGATGGAAACCCTCAAATAATTTTGTTCGACATCGGAAGTGCAGCATGGAAATTAGACGAATATAAGACGGAACTGTGGAACACGTGTCATCTGGGTATACCGCAACTCGATATTGAAGCCAATGATGCAATTATTCTTGGCTACATGGTTTGCCAATTTATTTCAGAATTCAGGTAAAAAAAGAGTTTATATTTAAAATTTTAATCACGCTATTTTCGAAATGTATCCCGCCCGATAAAAAGTCTGTTTTGTTTTAGAAGAAATGATTTAAGAAAGTTTTCAATTTTAAAGATGTTTTAAAAGTGATTATAAATAAGAATTGTGATTTTTCCATAGAAAAGCTGCAGAGGAATTTTTAACAGCTCCACCCAGAGTTGTTGTACACTGTCACGAATGGCAAGCTGGAATAGGTTTAATAGCTTTACGAACGAGACACGTTGATGTTGCTACCGTTTTTACTACACACGCAACTCTCCTTGGAAGATACCTATGTGCAGGAAAGACTGACTTTTATAATAACTTGGACAAGGTAATACTTTCACCTAAATTCTGTCTTTTTAATTTTATCCCTTTCTCTCAAAAGTTCAATACAATTTATGTAAATATATTTTATTTTGCAGTTCAGTGTAGACGAAGAAGCAGGAAAACGGCAGATTTATCATAGATATTGTATGGAACGTGCAGCAGCGCATCTCGCCCACGTTTTTACAACAGTATCAGATATTACAGGTTTAGAGGCTGAACATTTGCTAAAACGAAAACCCGACGTAATCACACCCAATGGATTAAACGTGAAGAAATTTTCGGCACTGCACGAGTTTCAGAATTTGCACGCTGTTAGCAAAGAAAAGATTCACGAATTCGTTAGAGGCCACTTTTACGGGTAAATTTTTAAAATTACTTTAAAGATCAATTTTCGAGAGTTTTTATTATAAAATTGAATAATTCCAGGCACTATAATTTCGATTTAGACAAAACTTTGTATTTCTTTATCGCGGGACGATATGAATTTGGAAATAAAGGCGCCGATATTTTTATCGAAGCTTTGGCTAGGTTAAATCACTATTTGAAGTCATCCAAACCTGATGTTACTATTGTTGCTTTTCTCATTTTCCCAACGCGTACGAATAATTTTAATGTCGAATCGCTTCGTGGTCATGCTGTAAGTAAAATAAAAAAATCACTTTTAGATGTTAATTCAATTTTAATGGTTTACATTGTACATTATAAATTATTTTTTATTTAGGTAACAAAATCTCTTAAGGATACAATAGATGACATTCAACAAAAGATCGGCAAGCGAATGTACGAATTGTGTTTATCAGGTCACCTGCCCGAGAGTCAAGATATTTTATTGAAAGAAGATTTGATAAAAATTAAGAGGTGAACTTTATTATCTATGTGACACTATGCAATTCGGAAACCTTCAAAAGATCTACGTCTATTTTGGTATTAAATTATAATTCTGTTTTTAATTATATTTTAGGTGTTTATACTCTTTGCAAAGGAACACACTGCCTCCTGTTACGACCCACAATATTGTAGACGATTGGAATGATCCAGTATTAAGTGCGATAAGAAGGTGTAATCTTTTCAATTCCGTGCACGATCGCGTAAAGGCAAGTGTATTAATGTTAAAAATTCATGTATAGTGTCGGTTAAATACTTTTATTTAGCACTAATTAAGATTTACATTTTAGGTAGTGTTCCATCCAGAATTCTTGTCTTCGACAAATCCTCTTTTCGGTTTGGATTACGAGGAGTTCGTTCGAGGATGTCATTTGGGAGTCTTCCCGTCGTATTATGAACCTTGGGGATATACACCTGCAGAGTGCACAGTAATGGGAATTCCTAGCATCACGACTAACCTCTCAGGTTTTGGATGCTTTATGCAAGAACACATAGCGGATCCGATGAGCTACGGAATTTACATAGTAGATCGTAGATACATCGGGCTGGAAAATAGTGTTCAACAACTCGCACAGTACATGTTCGATTTTGCTCGACTTAATCGAAGACAGCGTATTATTCAGAGGAATCGTACTGAGAGATTGAGTGATCTTCTCGATTGGAGGAGTCTTGGAATTGTAAGTAATTTAAAAGTAAATCTGAAATAAATTTTTCATAACATCTAAATTGAAAATTCAACATTGAAAGTCAAATTTTCAATGGATATGAAAAATAGTATATGTGACGTGGGAGTGGCAGCAATTTCACTAGTATGAAGCTAACTTTACACTCGTGAAATTGTCGCCTTTCTCCCCTTGTCACGTAAAATACTATTGTTTTTCACTTTTTGTTGAGTTTCTATATTTTTTACGTTTCTTTCCAGTATTATCGACAGGCAAGAATAAAGGCTCTGTGCACCGTTTATCCTGAACTCGAGTCTGAATTTGCTGAAGGAAATGTGGGTAGGTTGAATTACCCAAGACCAATCAGTGAACCCCCATCGCCATCTTCTTCTCGACATACGACACCGGCTGCTTCAGTTCACGGATCGGACGACGAAGAAGATGAAGTAGATGAAGAGAAAGAGGTGATTAAAAATAAATTTTTTTTAAATATTCTGTTAAGTTTTAAAAAACGTGAAACCTCCCTCCCATAGTTTGGTAGAAATTTAAAACATTTTTTTTTTTCATTACAGCTAGAAGAATTGCGAGAAGGGAGATAAACTTAAGTTGCAATATCTACATCTACACGCATAAAGAAAACCAGCAACATTTTTCTATAAAATAGAGCCTAATCCAGAATACTTTATAATCAACCAGTTCTATTCAATTAACTTCAGCGCTCAAAAAAGTCTTTCACTCTGGATGAAAACAAAAAAGTTGAAACAGTTTGCAGAGTAATAGAAATACCCGTAGCAGCTTTATTATCAATAATGATTTATTAAAGTATTGAAAATAGTCAAAATGAATTATTATAAATGTTAAAATCTATATTTTCAAGTATGAAAAGAATTTATTCATGGAAACCAATTTTACTGAGAAGTTGCGATTATCGCGAATTTTTCAATTGGGCTGGCTCAATTTTTTTGTTTAGAAAACGTTTACCAGTTTTTTTAAACATATGTATTAAGGGGGTTGGAACGAAAAATACCTATTTCTAATATTCCTTGAGTTTTTACTTACGGAATATTTATTAGAAACAGATATTCTGAATTTTGAGATTAGAACTGGAGTCTAACACTCTTAAGTAAATGTGTTATAATTCACAAATAATAGTGAATGAATATGTAGAACATAGGAACTGTTTTTATAAAGAGTAGCAGCTAAATAAAAGTTTGTGAAAAAAATTTTATAAATCCTTTTTTTTCAGAAAGTTTTTGAAATAGATTAAGGTTGATGGAATAAAAGACGAGAAAACTAATAATTGTATTATGAAACTAATTTTCACTAGGTTTCAGAATATAGTTCTCGTTTGAAAAAAAGGCCAATTTGATAATTACTACAAACCATTCCATCAGTCTTAAATATAATTTAAATTTCTAGTGGAAGGTGTGACACACGGAAGAAATGAGTCGGGTAATTGTAAATAATATATTGTACAACTAGTCCTGTACACATCCGATAAATAATACAGAAACGTGGAAAAAAAATTCTATTTTATTTGCAAACATCAGAAGAATAAATAGGGAATATTAAATGGCCGAAGTTTATACGAATTATCATATATTAATTATTAACATAATGTACAAAATGGGTATCTAAAAAAGTTACACGATATAGTGGGGGAACGTTACATTTTTCGAGTTTTACGAATTCGCTGTCTATTTTTGCAGTGCAATTAAATATATACATGTTAGCATATATTGGATACAGCTTGGAACGAAAGTACATACAAAGCCTTTAAACTGCTGTAAGTCGGATTATCCAAATCGAATGACAGAGTTTGGAATAACGAAACGTTAACTTCGAAAATTAATACAGATTAAACGGACCAACTCGATCCTAACTTTGCAGAAGTTGAAAATACGAAAAGTACTTTATTAGGACAATATTAAGAGACTATCAAGACAATAGACTTGAATTATATTGAATTATATTATTACACTTGAAATTTTACACGAGAACAATAACTCTAAACCGGAACGATTTTAGTTCCTATTTAACTTAAATTTTTGAAACTGTTAAGAGTATTTAGTAGAAATGAAAATTTTTCTCAAATCATGAAATTCTGACAATTGGGGAAATTGAAGGTTTAAGAGCCATGTATTCAAAGTACATTCATCGGACTTACATTCACGCTCGCAATTGAAATAAACTAGCGAAACGATCCGAACACTTTATCCTAAATGGCACAGTCTAGTATATTTATACACTAAGGAGCAGTTTTACAGCGAGAAGGGATCAGTGTTTCGTCAAAAACACGGGAATTAATAATAATACAGGTCTTCAGCTTCAATTTCAGGTATGTATATGATTGGTAAATCTGTTAATCGTTAATTGAGCACAGTTGTAAAGACTGAAACGCAAAGTTCTTCGCACATACTCACGTGGAAAAATATGTCATTTTGTGTCAATACCTTTCAAAACACGCTCAACTAGGTTTACGACTTTTTAATAGTATACGCTGGCTTGTGCAAATTATTATCGTTGTTTGTACAGCCTAAAGATGAAGGAAGCGGGCAAGGAAAGAGGCGCGATTCCTCACCTAAATCGATATAAAAGATTCCCTAAAAAAAAAAACGACGAAACAATGTAAAATTACACAACAGCAGGATAAAAACTCTCCAACAATACTAGTGAAATTTCATTGGGGAAATTTACACTATGTCGAAATGTCTGAAAATTTTTCGGTACGTTTTTCTCTTGACATGACCATAAACATCCAGCGTTTTAGAATATTGGCAAGGATCATATTTGTACACGCAAAACTCGAATTGGTTATGCTCAAATCATAAAGGCGAAAAAAAGCGTTTGAATTAATATATTGTACAGCCTTTGGTCACATAATGCAAAAAAGCTAGTAAGATTTTTAATACCATTAAATAACTGCAAGATTATGATCTACCTCAGTAATCTAGTCTATGAGTCTTTAGTAATTGGCGTTTTACGGCGTATGGCCAAGTGATATAGCAATTATTACTTCGAGGTATCGAGGATCAAAGTTAGTAAATTGATTGAAAATCCAGAGAAATACTAATTCTGAATTCGAGGCTAGAAAATTTCTGAACTCAAAGGATCTGTAAGCCCGAGAAATAAAAAAAAACTGCAATTCAAATTGACTGAATCAAATTCAAGTGAATTTGTGATTTTATTGAAATTAAAGAAATTCAACTGGGAAATTCATACAAAGTTTTGCTTGAAGATTATTTTGAAGTATAGTTTCGAAATTTCTGAGTTCTCGCAAGAAAAATCAAAAAGAATAATTTAATTAAATAACAGTCCAAAAACTTTGAAGCCTCAAATAAGTCCCAAGTAAAAGTTTTCATCACACTTTTGTGCGGGATTCCTTACATTCTACTTTCTCCAGAACAAGTTTATCAAGAGGTAAAAGTTGAGAGTCAGAACTGGGAGTTATGGCGCTAGTTAAGAAGTCGACTTATTTTTTCATCTGGATGATGAGAGATATTTTAAATCGATTTTCCAGTGGACGGACTTTTAAGAGTGATTGGCTTGCGTTCCTCCCATCCTTTGTTGCATCATTGTGAGCAACATTTCGGAATATTGCTGCATCATGTTGACAACCTTACCCTGATCTTGACCAGCGAGCAACTCCTGGAATTTGGCAGTTGCCTCGTTAGCACTGACACTTTCGGTATTGCTGTCTTTGTTATTAGCAGCTACAACTAATCGCAGTGTGCGCATTGCTTCGTTGACAGAAGACTCGAGGCCACGTAACATCGTATCCCTGTCGATGGTGGTGCCTGTGGAGTCAGCACTACCATCCAGAGTTAGCCGTTTGTAAAGCTGAACAACGTTATCCGCTGTGCGGGTCAGCTCATCTGCTATGGTGTTGCAAAGTTGGGTTGATACTAAAAAAAAAATTTGTTTTTAGATACTTTAAAATTTGCTTTGCTTTCGTGTTTAGAGATAGTAAAAAAAGCCAGATGTTCATTTTTCTGAGCGAAGAAGAAAAGGAGACATGTAGATTGTGTTGAAAGTATTGAAAAGAGGAAAATGATTTGAAACGTTTATGCCTTTAAAACACCAAACGTTCAAAACCATATGTGTGAAAAAACAAAACACGAAATCGTGCATCATGCAAATCGTACTATATATTCATAAAATCCGTATGAGACCATGCTATTATAATCTGTACCTATCACTACCACTTTGGAATTTAGTGCGATGGATTCGAATAAAACTAAATGAATTCAATCTGATCACTTTTAAATATAGAAGCGAAATAATTAAATTTCGTTATGGTTTTAAATTTGCAGTTTCGCTGCAAACTAAATTAATAAAATGAAATGAAGATAAATTTGGAAAATTCTATTCTATTATGGAGCGAGTATATACAGCAAAAAATCGGACTCGTCAGATAGTCCGTTAAACATGATTTCTAGGTTTGCCGTAAATCTTTGCTCATAGCATGATCACTTACAAATTTAAATTACTCTTTAGAGTTATTTTTATTACTTTCTCAGGGCAGCATTCTCAATAGGCAAGTTTAGTTTACCTAATCGGTTATCCGTGTCTACTGTGGAAGCAAAGTTGGGATTAAATTGCGTATTAGATTTGCAATGTCATAGTTCAGGTATTTATCAAATGAATGAATGAAACCACTCAAGAAAAAAGAGTGACAGAAATATACAGAAAGACAGAAAATTAGACTGGTTGGAACCAGTAGATAATGAGAATAGATGATTAATGGGAATTTTAGTAAAATGGTTTGAAAGTGCTTTAAAGCCCAAATATTTTATCTAATAGTTAAATATTGTTATCTTAATATTTTTGTAAATGTAGTTCACAACTTACAATCTGCACTAGCAACGTCGATGGCACGATCGGTGTCTTTAACTGGAAGTTCTTGAGGACTCGGTTCTAGTTGATTACGATTAGCTAGGGACATTCTAGAATTACCTTGACCGATCATTCCTCCAAGTCGTCCATTAATCACATTCGAAGAACCCGCTCTTCTCATCCCTGATCCAGGAATGCTTAAACTACAAAAAAAAAATAAAATAAAATAAAATAAAATAATAGATTTTCAAGATTATCCTTATCAAAAAATTGACAAAGTGACTTCATCTTGGATTCATTTTAAGCAGAATTTTCATAGCTTTTAAATTACTTGAAAGAAAAATTTAATCTTTAATGTAATTAAATTAGAACTTAAACGATCATCGAAAAACAGGTGAATCTACAATTTTGACCGTTAGTATATAAATATGAAAAAATTACCCAGCAGCAGAATGATCGATGCTAATACTTCTCGGTCTTGGAGGTAAGGATGGTTTTCCTCCTCCGTTTCCATTCGAGGACGTTTCTTCTGAACTTGAATCCTCCTGATTACCGACTTGACTTAGATTCACTGAAATTAGAAAATTTTCGATAATATTTTGGTACAGAAAGTATTAAAAATATTGTTTTAATTGTAAGTCATACCACTCGAATAAGCTCCTTGCATTCCACGCCTCCTCAAAACAGACGGAAGATTGGCTCCTGAAGAAGAGTTGGACTTAATCTGATGAGTAACTTTATTTTGTGAACTGATGGTAGGTCTCATCAGTGCATTTATTCTATTATTTCCAGATTGATTGTTCCAACCTCTATTTCCACCCGTAGCCCCTGCATCCGATTCCGAATCACTCTGTAATTTAAAAAAATATTTTAAATAAATTAATTACTTCCCTATAAATAAATAAATAACTGAAAACTTTCAGTTCTTAGTAAGAAAATGTACGAAACCTGATTAAGTACACCAACGCTGCTACTTCGAGTCATGTGAGAGGAATGAATCTTTGACGAAGAGTGTCTGGATTGGCCAGCGTTTGAACTTCCGATTCCCATTCGTGAAGAACTGTTGATATTTTTGTTAGCTATTTTTCCTGAAACTGATTGACATCGTTTACTTATTGCTTTAAGGGGAGATAGAGAACATATTTATCTAGATTTGTACAGATTAGAATGACGAAATAACAAATGCAAGTTTTAGCAGTTGCGGTAAAGTAAAAACTATTTAAAAATATTAAACAAAATAAAATAAAACGATGCATTTAAATATGGAGAAATTGCAGAAAATTAGGAGCAGGGTACCTTGAATTGGGCCATGCAGTAACCTGTTGGGTGGGCTGACAGACAGATCACTTAACGAGCAGGCACGTCTCATACCAGCCTCCTCCTCTTCGCTGTCAGTAACTTTGGATGACAGTCGCCCCCCACTAGTGCCGACTGTTGACAACACACACAAACATGCACTAAGCCACAGTTTGAGCATTTTTTAAACGTAAAATTATGATTGCAAATGACACTTATTTGCTCTGCAGTTAATAATTCTAATGAAAAAACTTCTTCAAGTTTCTTAAAATTCAAAACTAAAAGGCTAAATGTTTTTTAAATTTTATAATAAGTTTCTACAAACTTTTACAAATAAATTATTGTAACATCTTGTAAACTTGAAGATGTTTTTCACAAGTGACGCATCTAGCAAGACATATATTATGCTAGTTATGCAATCATAGTGCGATTATATTGAAATCATATCACAGGGTGTCTACTAAATTTTTCCCAAGAAATTTCCGAACATTTCCCGCATTTAAAAGATTTGAAGAGATTTAACAAAAGTTGCAAGTGTGAAATAAAAATATTTAGAGTGATTATTCGAAAAAGTTTTATCAAAATGGAAATCCACTTCCAGTATCAAAAACAAAATCAAGGACAATTCCCGGATTTCTTTAAATTCCCGCATAGTAGATATCCTGTATCATAGATGAAAAAAAAATTATTTAAAACTAGTGGACAAAGCAAGAAGAAATAAGAGAATATTAGTAAGAAGGAAAAAGCTTCGCGGAAACAAGGGACATTTAAAAGGTTTCATTTAAAGGAATTTAACATGCAGGGTGAGCCAGATGAAACATCCATAATAAAACTATTGTACAATAAATATTGTAAAATGTCACATCGATGATATAGTTATAAAAAGAAATAATTACATCAACTGAAAAGTAAATGCTGTCTACGAGAAATAAAATAATAACTAAACTTTCTTCACTTGCCTTAAGAATGCTTCTCTAACAAATAAAATTCAAAAATTCAGTACTTGAATCTAAATAAAAAATTAATCAATGGTACATACTGAAAAATTAAAAGTCTATAAATATCTTATCCATATCCTTCTAATTTTCATGCGAAAAATTTAGCCTACTGTCCATAATAATCTCTGCCTACGATAGTAAAAGATCTCGTAGACCCTCAAAATAAACAACATCTCAATCCGCAAATACAACGAAATCGAACTAAAAGAGGCAGATGCGATTAGAAACTGCTTCTTCGAAAATTTCGGTACCTGGGAATGGATGCTTCGAAGGTAGAATCGATTGGCTGATAGTTGGCAGGGTTTTTGACCACTTCATGTAGCTATGACATCTCGAAGCTGGAGGCCACATTCTCTTTGGAGAATTCGTACAACTTGACAAAGGCGTAGAAGATCCACTTTCTAATAAAGATTTGTCCATCGCTGACAAATCTGCGCAATCACTATCCTCTCCTCCGTAATGAATTCGAAATTCCCTGTTTAACTTGGAACATCTGATGTCCCTCTCAGCTTCCAACTTTGCAAAATTCTCACTAACCTCTTGTTTCAATGAACTTCTACTTTTTATCAAATTATGTTGCTCTCTTCGAACTAGATTTTCAAACTCCTTTGAAAGAAGCTTCACGGTTCCTTCAATGGCTCTAGTTATTCTAATATCAACACTCGCATCCACACTTGCGTTAATACTTTCAAATTTAGGCTTTGTGAAAGAGTCACTTGATTCGGTTGATGAATCTGGAGCACCTCCTGGTTCTAAGGAATCATAAGCTTCAGTATCTTTCGTTGGTATCTCTCTTTCAATACAATAATTAGCGTTTTTCTTCTCTTTTTCCATCTGTGTATTTTGATTGTGTGTGTTCTGATTCTGATCGTTTCCGATTTGAAGACTGAAGAGATTCTTCCTCTCATCAGATTGCAAATTCCGAGACTGTAAAAAATTCTCAAATCTTCTCATACTGTTATTTTCTACTAGATCTCGTTGAAAACGTTGAGTTTCAATTTGTCCATATTGATTCCAAGCAGGTCTCGCTCTATTTCTCATACTTTGGGTTCTAGAAGAATTCCTCTTCGGCTTTGGTGGTTTATGAGCAACATAGTCATTCAAAATTAGCATCGACTGTGGAGCCTTCGTTGCCTTTAAACTACTGCTTCTAGAAATCTCAGAACCTCTAATATTGTCGCTGTTCACATTTTCAGCATTGAGATCGAGTTCATAGTAAACGCAGGATTTTTGCGGACCAATATCCTTATTCAAAGTATTAATTAAATTCAAACTAGTATCTTGGAGAGACTTAGATCTAAAAACTGCTCTCCCGGGGTTAGAAGTTTCTGTTAAGTACTGAGTATGAACAGTTTCGTTCGCATTTCCAGTGTATGTCTCGGAATTTTGACGTTGGCGTTTATAATGAGAATCAAAAAGCATTTCTAAGGGTGCAGATTTAACCATTGAATCTGAATCGTCTGTCAAAACACTTTCAGTGCTTCGATGATCTGCGTTCTTCTGAAGTGGAAACATCTGGTAATCTGATTCATCAGTCAAAATACTCTCTTGACTTCTTCCAGACTTCATCTTTCGTCGAGAGAGGAAGAAGCTAGCACTTGAATGTCTATCATTGTCAAAATTATTACAATCCAAGATTTCAGCACTGCCTTTGGAGAAAGATTCTACCGATGCGTCAGATAAAATACTTTCCTGAGATTGAGTTAAAACCCTCTTGTAATAGTTCTGATAGTGAGTGTAGTTCTCAGACTTATTTTCCAAATTGATTTGATAATCGCTGATGCATCTTCTTGGTGGATTTTTAAAATCACCTTCCAGGGAATCATCACTAAAATTTCCGTTTCCATCATCACCATCCTCAGAATTCTGGTCCAGATTCTCAAGATTGTATTCGTTCATCGCTGGAAGACTTTCAAATGATTTAGCAATGGTTTCAATTTCCTCTTGGTTGTCATTAAGGCCGATGAAGTAACTGCAGGATCTTCTTTTTTGTGCAAATCTTGCAAATCTGCTCATGTTCTTTTTGCAATGTTCTTTCAGGACTTTGAGCTCCTCGCAAACTGGAGACTCGGGGAGGGAAAGATTCGTCTTGTTCAGAGACAGCTTGTACTTTTCAGTTTTCTTTAGAGTCAAAGTTATTGGACGTTTTGGAGCGGTTTTCAATTTGTCATTTAAACAGGATGTAGTTAGACTTTTAGGAAAGAAGCTTTCTTTCGGCACTTCAAGATTAGTTACGGGATTACCCACACCAGGAAATTTGTTAGTAAGTTGAAATGATTTATACTTGGGCTTTGGGTTTGGCAGAGGTTTGCTGGGATTGGTTAGTTTTGATAAATGCTGACCAGATCTGTTACCTGTGCTAATTCTGTTTGGACGATGATGTTTTTCCGTGAAGTGACTACTCAGATCCGAGATGCTTTGACTGGCTTTCAAGGATGACCTGTGACCTACCTGTTAATGAGAATAACATTTTATTTTTTTTTTTTTGCTTTTTAGACCTGTTAAAGAAAATTGACTTAAAAATCCCTGACTTATATGGACTTCCAGACGATTTTTGAATTTCCAGACCAAATATGTAAATTATTAATAAATGCAAATCTACAAGGCGTTTAAAGACATTATTAATACATTTTTAAATAATTTTATTAATTGCAAAATAAATAATATTAGAGTAAGAAATGAATTAAAAACAGTTAATACGTATAGCGTTGTGTAAAAATGTTGGTTAATCGATTTTGTAATCTTTGTTTATAGATTTAAATTTCATAATATGATAGAACTCGTTTTAAAATTTTACCGAATTTCGTAACAGATAATTGTCCTTTTTCTGAAAATTCTCCTTTTTCTGAAAAAAAATACTGATTTTCATATTTGCGTATTAACATAAATAATGCTGAAAAATTCTAAATTAAAAACTTTCCTAAAAATCACGTATTTTTCGGAATTTATAACAACCTACAAAAATCACTTTATTCCTTTAATTTAACTCACACTTTGCAATTTCCTCCTTATTTCTTCTGTTCTCCTCTGAAGTTCTTCCCTTTTTTTAGCCATGTCTACGTCACTTCTAACTTGTTTTGCTGCATTTACAACAGCGGCATTCCGCATTTTATTACTCGAAATTTCTATACTCGATCTTCAAATAAAAGAAATTCCAAAATTTAAAATAAGAATTAAAATTACTATAATTTTTACAAATCAAATAATGAAGAATTTAAGACCTTACCTTCCATGAAATTGTGAACTAATACTCGTGCTTTTAGTTCTGTTCGTAGGTTCTTCGGCACCACTCAGTGACTCAAAAGCATTCTTGAGGAACTTTTCTCGATGAGTTTGATTCGAAAGTTGATCAAAACCTTCTGAACTAGCTTCGGAAAGCATTGATAAAGGATTCCTTTCGGCACTTGGAGTTGATGCTCCACCTTCTGAATCGGAATCGTCTTGACTTCCAGAAGCTGTCATTTCATTTCTTCCACTTTCAGTACTTTTCGCTTTTTTCGATCGTCTCTGGGACCTAAAAATATATGTTATTTATATTTTAAACGATTTGGCATTTTAATTTTACTGAGTACTGAAAAGCATCTTAGACAATAATATTAACCTTCGAAGTTCCTCGACGTCCATGGCATTGACAGTAAATTGATTCGAAATTGTGTCTTCCGGAGTTGGATAATACATAAGACGATGGTGCGATTTTTCAGAACCAGTTGTTCCGTTTTCTCCTTCTGAATAATCTTCCACATCGCCATCGTGTTCCGTGCTTTCATGATCCTAAATTCGAAAATTAAATTAGCACATAACTTTTATTAAAACTTTGAATAAGTACTTAAACATTAAAACATTAAGATTGCTTGCAGGCAAGAAAAAACCGTGCAGAAAAGCAAGCGAAAAGAAGATTTTCTAAATTCTATGGTAATCTAGAGATGCACAATGTAATCAAACTTTTCATTCCAAATTCTCTCTAAAATACTAAATATTTAGAACTTATTCCACAACAAATTGTTTAATTTACTTATAAGTATATAAAAATAAAATAAAATTTCAATTTAGAGGGGGGGGGGCAGTTTGAAAATAAGTACCTCGAACTTGAAACTGCCAAGGCTGCTATCATCGGTATAATGTCGACTCCTTGATTGTCGCGTTATTTCTGTGATATTGCTACTTCTCGATCTCATCACGTTACCACCCATCACCTATATAGTCGGGTCAAAATATTCGTTGAAAAAGAAAAGAAAAGAAAATTGTTTATAGACGAAATCCAAGACGATTCAAAAACCAGAAATCAAACTCTTTACAATAAAATAAAGCCTTTAAAAAAAAAAAAAAACTTTTACAAAAATATTTACTCAACTCACAGATAAAAATCGGAACTCATTCTTAACATTTCTACAAACACTTCACAATGCAGTTGACAAAATGCGAAGTGTGCAAAATAGCTCACAAAACACTCAAAAATTTCTACTCCAAACGCACGTACCGTTTCGCAAATTTGTATTGAAAGATAAGCAAGACATTCTCAAAAATGAAATTCTTATTCTAAATTTTCGTGCCCACTAATCATGCATGCGTGAAAATGAATTAAAGGTGCAGTTATTGTGTTATAATGATGTTAGTACCTGTTTCGAATCATCTGCCAATTCCCTGTAACTTTCCGTACACGATTGAAAGACAGTTTCTTCCTCCTCCTAAAATGTGATTGAATTGTTAACGACAATAAAATGATATCACATAACACTGAACTGAACAACTCTAATGATTTGATGACTTTATGAACAAGAAGACCTGATCATTCAGATTAAAACCTGAATTTTAATTAAGCAAAGCGAATACAAAACTGAAGTTATCATAAAAGCAAGACGTATCATTGAAACTAAATGTATAATACAAATAAATTAATTTAGTTAATTAATGCTTTTCTAAGTCAGCGTAAATTACAACAACACAAGAATTAGGGTCCTTCATTGAAAATAAAATTCACTAAAGTCAATGACTTCTGAAGGTAACATCCGAGTGAAAAGGAGCACCAACCCTCTTGATGATCATCGTTTCCCGTCGATAATCACTACTGCATTTGGTTTCGGTGCCGCTGTCTATGGAGCTATCTTTGGAGCCACCGCCTCCACCACCTCCATCTGAATCTATTCCACCTCGAGGAGAAGGGAAAGGAATAATCTCGTCACTGTCATAGACACTCTTGACAGTTATTCCATCGCCTTGTTGAACCCTCTGAGCCCAGCGACCCTTTGGAAGATCCACGCCTAGAGATCTAGCTCCAGAACTAACAGACGTGCTATCTTCGTTGCTCGCTGTGTTTATCTGCTTTTTGGCCCAGAGAGGTAACTGACCGACGCTAAATCGATAATCGATTCCGATTCCTTGGGATGAAGGATTTGCATTTGGATCGAGAAATTCTGGAGGTGGAGAACCAAAGTTCTCGTTATCGAGTTGAAGACTGACCCCGCCGCCGTTGACTTGTACGGGTCTTCTGAAAATAATTTTGCAAAGTGTTAATAAAAAAAAAAGAGAACGAAGGGTCGGCCACTCTGAATTTTAGTGTACTAGGAATGTAGAGAATATGTAAGAATATCTGAGAATATTCCTAAATATTCTCACCCCAAGTATTTCCCGCACGTGTCTATTTTTTAACATTACAATATAATCACTAAAAAAACATTGAAAGAATATGTGGGAATATTTAGTGAATGTACCAGGAATATCGGAGTGATCAGAGGTGAATAAAAACTTCAATAAATCGGAATCAAGTAAATCAAATTGGAATAATACTTACTTCCCAGCGCGCATAGCCTGTTGAGCGAGTCGAGCTTGCATTGTGACAACCATGTCGTGTGGCACTTTCCAAATAAATATGCAGCCATCACCACTTGCAGAAACTAGATGACGACAATCTGGACTAAACCTCAGACCTGTTACCAATTCTGAGTGACCCAGCATGGTTGCCATACACTCTCCACTATAATAATCATAGACGCATAATGTTTTGTCTGTACATGAGGTAGCTACGTAGATTCCCGAGGTATCTGCAGTCGAAAAAAATTGTCTTTTAAAAATTAAATCTAAACCTCTAGGAACCTTTTATATGTTCAAAAAAAAATTTAGAGACTTATATGAAAAATAAAATATAGTTATCGCACCTAATACAACTTTGATGAGCGATCCATCTTCACCAACCGAGCCTTTGAAAGTTTTGCTGTGTTTGCCAGTAGTTACATTATACACCCTAATATTTCTATCCTGGCACGCAGTGAGGACGTGCTTTTGACCAGAATCGACTTCCATGTCATAAAGTGTCGTCTTTCCTTGAGCGTTCTGTCCTCTCGCAAACTGTGGTGAACCTCCTGGTGTCTAAACATCCGAAAAATAATCATGAAGTAAAAAATACCAAGCAATAAGAATTTAATCAACAATTTAATATTATGTACTAGCAACTATTAACCGGGCGCTTTGTGCACGATTAATTTTTTGTTTTCGCACTACTTTTGTTAAAAGCAGGGCGTCATAAATTTTTGTAATACAAATAAAATAAATATATAAAATCAATAAAAATCTGTTAGCATAATTTTTATGTTTAATAGGATAAGAAAAAAATTACCCCTTGGAGTTGACGAAAAATAATACTCTTATCAGCGCCGCAAGACACCATCTGAAGCTGGTTATCCTGATTCGTTTGATTGAAGAATCGTACGGCAGTGATTGACGAACTGTGATCATCAAGCGTTTGCAAAAAGTTGTATCCATGATTGACATTAAACACATGAATAAGTCGATCTCGGGATGCACTTGCCAGAAGCCTCGGCATATCTAAAGAATAGCGAGTGTATTTTGAGTACTCGAGACACAAGACTTCCGCATCGTGAGCTTCTATCAAACATTGTTCTTCCAACGTTGAGACATCGTGTACCCTAATATTACCCGACCTGGACAGAAAGAGATCAGGGTCAATTATTTTTTCTTTCGAAAGTTCATTTCCTTTTATTTCTTTACAGGGTGTCTACTAAATTTTGCTCAAGAAATTCATGAACAATTCCCGTATCAAAATTAAAATCAAAGAAAATTCCGGGATTTTTTTTTCAATTCTCGAAAAATTCCCGGATTTCCTTAAACTCCCGCACAGTAGGCATCCTTTTATTTACTTATTCATCAATCAATTAAGTAATCAGATAATCAGCTAACCTGTCTCCTGAAGCTAAATGTTTTCCATCCGGGCTCACCCTGATAGACCTAACGCCGTTTCGACCGTCGTAAGAAGCATCGTTTTTCTCCGTCGAACCTGCAGCGGCCAGATCCAGATCTTTTAAATATGTTAATTCAGGATCTATGTATAAAACTTTTAATAATTCCTGCAAAGAACAATAAGTGGTGAAAACAAAATAGCAAGATTTGGAATATCTGATGATTATCTAAAAAAAATTCAAGAGATTAATATTAAATTTAATACATACGTTACTATATATATTTCTTTTGTACAATGTATCGTTTGTGGAGAGTTCTTTCTCCATGTTCCAGACGCGAATTGTGTCATCACTAGAGCATGTGATAAAACTATTGGCTGGCATGGCACCGATAGATTCGGGTCCTGTGGGATACATTTCCACGCCCCAGATACAGGCCGAATGGTAAAGAAAAGAATGAGATTTGCCCACCCTCCTAATGTCTCGGACATCCCAAATGTAGAGACTGTGATCGTTGTAGACACAGGTTAATTTGTTGTTTTTCTCATCGAATGCTAGGGCTATCGCGTCTGGGTACCTCGCGTTTGGTGGATGCTGAGACATGTGACTAAAATCGAAAATTATTATAAATACGAATAAATTTTCAATAATAGTGCTATTGAACTTTTTCAAAAATTTCTCAAAATTTTCTCAACATAACGAAATTTTTTAAACCAGAAGCAGGAACTCGATATGAATTTTTTTGAATGAACATGTGGCCACCTTGTCAAATTTGACGATCTTCGAACTTAAGACTGATGCAAATTTAAATTTTGAAAATTACCTAATGGACAATCCGTGGGCGACGTCAACCCCCAAATAGTGAGTTCTGGGTAACGTGGTGACGAATTGAAGACTTGAGGGACTGAAACACCTTACAATTCCTTCGGCGCATCCGATAAAAATATATTTGTCTCCGACCGTCATGCAATTGGCACTGGTTGTCTGGAAAGAAAGTGCAAGCAGTTAATAAATCGAGCAAACTTCTTTTGTCGAGTAACTCATGATTATCATTGAGAGCACTTGCGAGATTTGAGACTGGCATGTGCGAGTAATTCTCTTAAAGCAAAGTGCACCAATTGCTTTACTTACCCTTAACTCAACCCATTTATCAAGCAGTCTTCTGTTGTTGAATTCACATAAAAGGCCCGTCTTCGTGATAGCGTATGTAGAATCTGCCATTTCTCCCCTGCCGCAGGCGACGTCAACGAAATCATTGTTCCTCTGTTCCCCTAATATGGCAGAACGTCCCATCAAAGGCACTGGTTCCTTGTACTGAAAAATAAAAAAGAAATAACCTTTTCTTAAAAGGAGGTCGTTCTGGGAATTTTCCTCTATCAAGCTAAAAAGCTCTGGGGACTCAATTTGTGAGGCTTTCAATTTTAATGAGTGCTTGTGGATTCGTAACCCAATTCGTAAGTTCTGGAAAACTGATAATTAAGAGAAAAACAAGTAACTTTTCCAGAGCAATTCTTTTCTATTCTCATTCAGGGTGTCTATTAAATTTTGCTCACAAAATTCCCGGATAATATATTTTTCTCGTTCATTCTACGCTATTCAACAATTGACAACAACATCGTCTTTAATTATTATAAATATAAGGTTCCTCTTACGATAGAATCGTCATACATTGCATAATGAATTCCGATATGCGTAATTTTCTCCATCCTTTTTAAAGTATTTGCAAGTGTTAAATCAAAATATTTAAATTAATTAATAGGAAAAGTTTTTTCAAACCAAAAATCCACTTCCTGCATCTAAAATAAAATCAGGATAATTCCAAGATTTTTTCTATTCCTGGATAATTCCTGGATTTCCTTAAATTCACGCACAGTAGACAGCTTGTCATTTTAAGAAGTATGTAGTTTAATCTTACCTTGGCACTGCGCGAATATTCCAAGTACCAAAATTTGACGTGTCTGTTTCCCACTGTGACAAAGTAATTGCCATTTTCTGCAAAAGACACAGCCTTTACTTTGCTCGAAACTTTATTTGATGCCACTTTAACATTGTTTCTCCAGTCCCAGACGTTGACTATCATGTCGTGCTGCGAACCAACGGAAACAACGTATTTGTTGCTTGGTGAAAATGCCTGCAATAAAAGGAAAAGCAATTATTAATTTTTATTTCATGTCTAGTTGTATAATTAATAATTACTGCAAATAAATGCATTGAAATCAGAAATATTTAGAATTAAAAAACCAATAAAAAATCTAATTTGACAATTCAGAAACCTAATAAAAAAATCTTTTTTCATACTTATACATATGAATAAAGGAAGTTAAATTACAAATGAAAATATTCATCAAGTATAAACCTCGCTTTCAAGAACCAACAATTTGTTATTCATACATGAAACACGGAACTGCGAATATAAATTAAAACTAGACGGCGTCAAATTAATTATTAGCTGATTCTATTATACAAATTTGAAATGAAGGTAGAAATTAATTTGCATAAAAGCATGAAATTCATTATTATTCAATCGATCAGTTTTGAATATGCAGTCGATTTTTTAGCTTAGGATTGATACATGCCACAATATCTTCAATGTATATTAATATTTTTAAATCTTTTAATTTGGAAGCTTGAAAAGAGTTTGGTTTAAAGTTCCATAGGGATTCATGGCATCAAAAGATTGAAGTCAAGTTATGTGATTTTTCACATAAAAGTTATCTTTGAGTGGTCCTAAGAGATTGTGTACATAGAACTCCGTTATGCTACAAGAAACATAATTCTTATTCTTAATGTTCATCCTTACGGTGCATAAAACGACGTTTGAATGTCAATTCAAGTTTTGAGAAAGGCGTTACTTTACAGTTTACAGCATTCTACAAACACTCGACTCGTGAAGAGTTACTTTAGTGATCTTATCTCTTTACTCAGAAATAAATTTGATTCAAATAAGAAATTTATTCGTTCCTTCAGAATTGACTGACTAGATAAAACTTCTTGAGGAATCGCAGCTTGTAAAAAAATTGTCGGCCGCTCCACTTTCATTTAATCCTTAATACCTACTCTGCGGGTTCCAAATTCTCTCAGAGTCATCATCAAATTGCACACTCGGTGAATTCTGGTATAATTATTCCTCAATCATTTCTTCGCGTAAAAAAAGGTTTTGTAATGTGATTGCGAATACCGCTCTAAATGGATACGAATAGATTATTTATTTCTCCTCAGTATTTTATACCTACGCGCAGTCATTGGCGAACGAGGCGTGTACATTTAAGGTCAAGATTTCAAGAACCGCTCCAGTGTTGAGCAACTAAATTCTTGGCTAGATTCTAACGGCCAAGCAATATCTATCCGAACTGATTGTGAGACTTGTTACTTGCTCTTATGGGGATGTGACTTGATAGTCGACTGGTTAGGGATTTTGCTAAATGATGAGAGAAAATTGATTTTCTTTGGCGATGTTGTGCTCAGAATCAATTCTCAAAAATACAAAGATTCAATTTATTAGTTTCCTTGACATTTCCCGATAACTTTCGAAATTCTATAAAATCTCATGAAATATTATGAAAACCCTTAGAATTCTTAAAATTCCACGAATGTCCTTAAAGTTTTCCTACTTCTGGGTAACGTGGTGACGAATTGAAGACTTGAGGGACTCAATATAATCAAATTTCTTAAATTAGAGACAGGAATTCGATATGAATTTTTCTGAATGAAATTGAGTCACTCGGTTGAATGGTGAATAACTCCACGAGCGAGTAGATATCCTTTTAAGGATGTTCTAAATTGAAAATAAAACGAGTCATTATGGGTGCGTGTCTGGTTAAAATTCCCTGATTTTTGCGATCTGGTGTTTCCTTGAAAGAAACAATTTAGCGGAATAACTCGCTCACGATGGCACGCAGAGAACCAATCTTTCGTTTTTGAAAATTTAACGGTATACCTCGGAAACAATGGACTTTGTCGAATCACAGGGAGGTACACTCACCACACAATTGATGCCATACTTGTGACCAGAGAATTCCGCGATTTGCACGGCATTGTGTGAATCTGAAATGTCCCAAACGCGAACATTAGGCATGTGTCCGCATTCGCCGGTTGCCAGAAGTCTACCATCTCCTGAAAGAGCCAGGGACGTCACTGTTTTCCGACATCCGTTCAGTACGTGAGCCTGAGTGTTTTTTCGTGGATTGAAGAGCACAACAGTGCAACTGTAACAAAAACAAAATAGTTTTATTTAATAATTAAATAATAAAATATGAGAGAATTTTAACGATTATCGAAAAACAAGTGAACTTGAAATTCTGACCGGTAGTGTATATATAAATGCAGAACAAGTGCAAATAGCTTATCAATATTTTTTTGATCTTATATACAACTTGGAAGAAAGGTTTCTCGACTCTATTTTCACCCTCCAAGCAGGCCTTTCTTTCTTTTCTCTTGACATTCTTTTTGAGCCCCTCATGTGAAGGAGTAAGGAGATGGGAAGAGAAAAGAAGAGAAGAGACGAGAAGAGAGTTTTAGGGGCAAGTATCGATCAGGTTAAATTGAGTTTATTGGCATAAAGAAATTGACAACTACGAGTAAGTCTGCGTGACTTAATATACGTACTTGTGTTATATAGTTATATACTATTTACTATACAGATATTGCTTTTAAAGGCCACCGCGAAATCACCTCAAGATACCTAATAAGCGGAACAATGAGTCCCGCATAATCTCATTGATGGTCAATCATCCCCATTCTTTTATAGTTGATAATATAGGTTATACATATGTATATATAACGGCATATCGATTCAGAATCAATTATCTAGAAATATTACTCCAACTAAGAATAACAATAGGATTTTCAAGCGATTTTAAATGTTTTTCAAGAATTAAGAGCAATTGCAAAAAAATTCAGCATATGAAAATAGAGAACATCCAGAGAAATTTGCATTTGAAATGTGAAACATATTCTATGCGTAAATATGGTCTAGGTTCCTGGTATATTGTTTCAGGACATATTAAAATCCCTTTCTCTCGAGATCATTTAGATATCCGCTTCCTCGTTATCAGATCAGAAAGATATACAATAATTCACGCTAGGTGAAGGTGTTGAGTCTTCAGTATGGTGTTGTGTGGTGTTGTGTTCGGAACTTCGGACACCATGACGAGACAGGGTCCTTACTCCTTAGTACTTCTGAGCACTTCTGAGTTCTGAGAGAAAGTCGAGAATACTTAAGAGAGTGCAAAAACCAAGAAGAGATTGTTGCAACTACAGAGGGCCTAGAGACAGTGTGGCAACCGAGCTTGACCTTGCTTGAAAACAGGTACCTCGTGCTGATTGGCTCCGCCATAGTTAGGGCCTCTACGCCACATGTAGGCTATATATATATATATATCAATATACACATGCATATATTCATATATGTGTTCCTTTCATGTACATGATTTGTGTTTGGCAAGTAAACCATGCACCTACCCTAACCTGAAACATAACATGGCGAACTTGCCCTAACAATGGCGGCTTCCGACTAGGCTGCCACACTGTCTCTAAACACTCTGCCCCTCTGTAGTTGCAACCGTTGCAACCTGCAAAATACGTACGTTGCGCTTCCGCTTTTACGTGAACTTGACTTTAGCTGTTTCTGCCTAAGAATTTAAAAGTTAGCACAAAGTCTACGGGAAAGAAATCATTCAAGTTTACACTATTCGAAAAGATAGAACAGAGTGGCTGGCCACATATCAGGGAAGTCAGGGAAGTGTCAGGGAAAAAAATATTTGTCACTCTTGAAAAAGCTAATTGAATCACTTAATGAAATTATCGGATTTATTCTACAAAATAAAAGATTATTTTTTATTGCTGAGTAGAAATCAAAGAAAGGAGGAAATGAAAGAATACTTTTAAAGTTGCAAAAATAATGAGGTAGAAAAAATAAGGCAAAGCATGATACATGATCATCAAAGTGTGTTATTTATTAGAGAACTCCGTTTTCATTCTTTCCGAATTATTCTGTTTCAGAGAACATTTATGTGCACAGAGTTCCGGTTACTTCACTTTCAGTTGAGTATAGCCGCGGTGACATTGAAGCTGCCCGATAATTGTAACGGGTTAACGAACTTTAACGACTGAATGAGTACACGGAGAAAACTGAAAGGTCAGCTTGAAAATCTAGACGGACAGTGTTTGACTATATTTGAGTGTTAACTGTGTAACCTATCATTTGTAAAGTGTGAAAAATTGGATAATCAAGTTTACTATCTCGGATAGTAAACTTGATTATCCTTATAGTAAAATTTCTAACCACTAGAGGGTATATTTGATTACCTCAGATAATAAATCAGATTATCGAGAGGGTCAACTTGACTATATTTAGAAGAGTATTTAAAATCGAATATATATCTGATGGTCAAAACTATGATATCTTGCATTATCCTAAGCACAAAGACACGAAAGACATTTAAAGAAAATCTAAATTGCCAAATTAAAAAAAATGTGTACAAACATTATGTTTATTTACATTATTACACATTTTGTACGCTACGAAGAAAAATCTGAAGAAATTCTACGGCCGTCGAGATTCGAACTTTAACCTATTATAACACTTACTTATTCCTAACAACTAAACCCTACGGCTAACCTAACGCGTGGAACATTTTGTAAAAATTCCAGTAATGTATCACACAAGCTCTTCACTTCTTGTGATCTGACAATATATATATTTCTGATGAATGTTTGTATAAAAGAACTGCTCGATGATTTGACAAATATAATTTTATTGCTTCACAATCTGGACTCAAATTAGGTTGAGAAATAACATAAAAGTGACAAGTGTGTCGCGCGTTATGGGGTACTTAATTAGTGAAAAATGATGCACAATGACGGAGAATCGGAAACGGTTGCGCGTTCATCAGTATAGCAGCAACTGCTAGAATATTATAATCTGCAGTCTGCAAACTCTGTTCGGTCATCACTATAATGGAACTCTTCCCTAGAATATATGTCTAAGATTAGTGCATACTACGGTTTTCAATATCTTATTATCTGGAAAATTATAAGATGAGAGCAATTTAAACTGCAATTGCAAGACTATTTATACACTCATTCGACTGTTCTTTTTCAGCAAAATAATTGGTGGTTTGTTTAATTTAGTAACGTTGCAAAGTAAACAAATGTTTTGTAATTTGTCAGAGTTTTATATTAGGACTTATTAGTATCGAAAAATAATTCGTTAATTTTTATCGGTCGATTTGGATAAGATCATTTAGGTATATATTAAAGTTATTGTTTTGCTATTATTACTTTAATATAATCAAAAATGATTATTTTATGAGAATTTTATGAAAAATTAAAAGATTGAAATAGCGGAACTGATTTTTTAGTAGGAAGAGTGAAACTGCGCCTAAAGCCAAGTTTTATCTCCGATAACAAACTTATGTCGGCATTTCCGAGTGAATGATGACGAAGCGTACACGTGTTCTCTTCAAGTGCGACTCCTCTACAGGGAAGAGAGGACAGGTCGTGTGAAGAGGTACATTCTCCGACCCAGTAACACTAGCACACAAACCATGAATAGATTCTTTATAAATGTGTATATGTACAAGTAAAAAATGCTTCAAGTTACTTTTGCTAATTCTAGGATGGCCACAAAATTCAATTTTTCAATTTCCCTGATATTTCCCTGACAATTATTTTTCCTATAATATACTTCCCTGACTTCCCAGACATGACATGTGGCTACTTGGAATGGTCATTAAATAATATAAGGTGGGTCGAGGGATATTTCAATAATCCCAAACTAGGTATAAATTAAACACCGTTCTAATTTTACCTACAATATTTCCCATTATTCTTTCGAGTACCTAGCTCATTAAAGTTTTAAGCACCTATGGAAAACAAAAATAATATAAACAGATGTAATTTGTAGAAAAACGCAGATGAAACATTCATTTAATTTCTCATCCTTTGATGATCAAATAGCCATAATTCTTGTCCAATTAGTAGTAATAAAATATCATCAATCACGCTTTTCGATGTTGAACCACGTTATCAATTATATTGCCCTCCCCCCTCCCTCACCCATTGAACTTTTCGATTCATTTCGAAAATTCTTGATCACAATTAATGTTCGAGCCTTTGACCGTGGGAAAGGGGCAAAAGGCTATACTATACGGTAAAGTCGAAGTATATACTCCATGTGCACTGTGCGGTTCCTTGACACACGGTTCTATACCATATTATATGTTAACAGAAAAGTTTCCGAGTGCGGGAGAGTGGAACGACGATGATTGCATCGCAATGATCATTAAAAATGGATTTAACCCACTAATGTTTTAAACTCTCGTTTTCAAATGGCCTAGCCAGTCAAATGACAACCAGGAATCATAAGAGGACACATATCTGCAGGCATACCAAGCGGAAGAAATCATCTTGCTCGCTCCAATTTGAATAATATGCTTTATTCACTGGAACAATGGCAATGCCGGAATAATTGCGAAAATTCATTTCACTTCTCAGACTTCAGAACACGACTTAATGCATTTTTTTCGTTCCAGCTTGCGCTTAAATAAGTGCCCCAGGATATCGTCAAATTGAGCTCACGATTTTATGGATTGTTGGCTTTACTTTTGCTTTTAGATTTAATTGGAGATATGTACGTAGAAATAATTGGAGACAGAATAAAAGGCCATATTTCTTGATTCCAGATTGGTAGAAAGATTTTCCTATTTTCACGTCTTTGAAATTAATTTATCCCATTTAGGTTTTCTTTAGAAGAAAATATACAACTTTTTGGTTAAAATATTAATAGGATTGGTTATATGTACTGCAAATTCGAATCGATTCACATAGACGTTTTAACACAAGTTTGACTTCTTGTTCAAGCGGTTGGTAAGAATGGGTCCAGCGAATGACCCTTCTAAAAAAATTCCGGAAATTGGCAAAAGCAACGGTGCAGATAAATACAGATCAGACATCCATTGGCTGCCTTTTTTGCTTCATCAGACTTGAAAAAATTATTACAAATTCAAGGAAAGTTCTAATACTACATGTCACCCCCATATATAACTTACACTTTGAAATACAGTAAATTATAATGTTTCTTATATAAAACATAAAATTAGATTAATAGATTGCAGATTGTAAATAAAGGTTGCGGATTGTAGACTTTTTTAGTACACGAGAGCGAAAACGCGCGCGTATCATTTCCTCTTAAATATTATATTTCATAATTTTTTTTCTATATTATTTAATTTCTATTTTTTAAAAATTTATATTAATAACAGTTACATAATATTAATTTCAAAAACTGCCCAAATTTTCATAATATAATATTATATACATAATACCAGAGAATAATACATATATAGATATGTAATGAATATAAACATTTTTTTCTTAAAAATATTATTAATTATTATAATAATTCTGTATAAATATAATTTTTAATAATGTTATTTTCTCGATGCTCTCCCATAAAAATTCTTAGAAATCTTACTCGCGTGAAAATGCCACAAAATAGGAATTTGTCCGGTTATTGCTTTCTTAATAATTTTGTGGAAAATATATAAATTATTGTTTATATATTCTCATAAACGCAAATAATATATTTTTTAAATATTACATTACTCAAAATGAATTAATCAAATTAATAAAAATTTTAAAAATTCACCGATAATTTTGAGTAGAAGTAGATCATGGATGTATAGGGTATACCTATGAAATAAAGGGATGGCGCACAAACCTGCGGGTTAGGTAGGCTCGGCGTATAAGTAGGTAAGGAGCATGAAGTAGACACGCCCACTCTAGGGAGGATATTCAGTGATTGGCCTGTTGGTTTGTGTTGGTTAAAGTGTAGTGTCGTTTGAAAATAGTAGTAAAAAATATACAGGGTGCGCCATTTTTTATGTCGGCATGGAAACATTGAATAATGACATTTGTCAACAGATTGACTTGATTAGGCATTTGTTTGGAACGTCAATTATTCATAGAACAATTTTAACAGTGAATCGCTTTACACCGAAACAACGCGCCGAAATAGTGACGCTATATATTCGAAAATATATCGTGGCAAACAGACGCCTTCTGACAACACAATTCGTCGTTTGGTACGGAATTTTATTGAGTATGGGACAGTAGGAAAACATCACAACATGCCGTTCATTAACAACCAAAACGTTCCAATGAACTGGTTGAAGTGGTCAGAGGAAGCGTTGCGGAGAACCCCAAAATGTATCATCATACCGCGCTCAGCATGTTGGCATCAGTGGAACCACTTTGCGGCGCATTTTGAAGGATGATTTGCATTTGTTTCCGTATAAAGTGTAATTATAACACAAAGAATATTGCCAACAGACTGTGAACGTCGCTTGGAATATGGCCAAACAGTCGCTCGAATGGTTGACACAGAACCTGATTTTTGGAAGAAAATTTTGATGACCGACGAACGGAGAATCCACACGAGATCCATGAAACGCCATTATATGGCCAAAAAAAAGTGACTGTGTGGGTTGGCGTTTGCGCCAGAAACATCATTGGGCCATATTTTTTCAGAGAAAACGAAACGATCGATGGAAATCGATATCGGTGGATGTTGGCTCACTATAATGTCTGCCCGCAAATGCGTGAAAAAGGTCTTGACGATTACTATGGTTTCAACAAGACGCGGTGCGCCATGCCACACTGCAAATTAAACAATTCAGTTTCTGCAACGAAAATTCCCTGGATGTCTGATGTCAAAAAGAGGCGACATTGAGTGGCCAGTGGCCACCCAGGTCTCCAGATTTGACCTCTTCGGACTTCATGTTGTGGGGTTACTTGAAAAGCAAAGTATATACGCCAGCAAGCCTCAGACCATTGAGGAGCTCAAGACAAACATTCGAGCCGAAATTATCGCTATACCACCAAGGTAATGAAAAACGCAGCAAAAAGTGCACATTTTGCTGTTACCAATATGGCGGCTACTTAATTGATGTTGGTTTCAAAACCTAGTCCAAATAAATTGTAAAGGACCAAATTGAATAAAAATACCTCATATATAGAAATCGGTTGTTTT
>JAUEJJ010000045.1:6933579-6944833 GCA_032164275.1 Synergus coniferae
TAAATTTGAAATAGTATACCGGAAAGAAATCCGATAAAAAAAGAGATGAGAAACTTTCAAATTTCAATATATCTAAAGTTTCATCCTAAAAGAATAGTATGAATTTCTAGGTTTACTATATATCTTACATCATACTGAAAAGTTGCAGTATAAAAATTCTACTCTATCTACAGCGGAACTAGCGGATGTGGTTGCCTATAGAGCAAATGTATTAGAGATCGGCGTGGGCAGAAACTAATAACGTATCGAATGTGTCATACCTATTGGTCGATTTGATCTGTTACGCACTTAATATGACACGTAGGTGGCCAGAATGTACATTATATTAAATACCAACGCACGTTTTACGGTAACGAGACAACACAACAGGTAGATAAGTTTTAAAATGTGAAAATTCAATACATATGAAAGGTTGGACATATATCAGTACGTCAAAATGTCCAGCCTTTTGGTGGCAAAGTTTCATTAACAATATTAACATGTATATATGCACGTGTTTCTAGATGACCTGATGTGTGATTTACATGACCTCCTGAATCAGCTAACCAGAACCTCGTCCAGTGGCATTTATTCTCAAGACGAGGTGTAAAACCTAATGAGAGGCTGAGATCTTTCGGACTTTGATTTGCACATTCATGTGTTATGACATTTTTAACTTCCTCAACTGCTTTTCAAATATATACATTATTATAATAACCAACTATATATACGGAAAGATACTTATTTTGTAATCTCAGTTGTGGGTTTGAAACAATCTTACTATTAATGCGACTTTTATCTAAATTGTAGCAACTTTGTGTAACTTTGATTGATATATTTTGTAGATAATCTTGTTTCCAATCTGCAGAGTATGAAGAATATAAAAGGGAGTTGCATTATGACCGTTTAACCTCTTAACAGCCGAACGGTTAGGTCTGAAGGCGTGGCGGCTAATATCCATCAAGAAAATTAATGGCAACGGCACATGAACGCTTAATCAATCTTCTAACAACGTACGTGTCCTGATTTTTTAACGATTTAACGATTCTATGACGTTTTAAGACCTAGTAAAAAGAAACTTAAGATTCTTCCAATATTTCGAGAATTTTCCTATTCGCTGCGCGAGTTATAGAATAAGATAAGTGTTGTCGATGACCTGAAAAAGTCAGTGACAAGAATATATGTGACACAGTAGCAATTTATCTGAGCATGTATGGTAATATATACGTTGTAATTCCTGAACATCATATCCTAGTTTTGAAACACGGTATATATACTTGGCAGACATTGGAGCACGTTATACGGTGTATATATAATACTGTCTGTTTTGTAATTGTTACGGACGCTAGATTTTAATATAAAATCTTGTAAATTTTAACAACTTCAACTCCGAAAGACCAACCAGAGACTCATGAACAATCCATACCTCAAAATATAGGAGAAAAGCTCCATAAAAAGAGTAAGAGGGGTAAAAAGGGTCCCTGCCTATTTCTTGACCTCAGCCGATTGAGATTATTGAGAATATCTTTCTTATATTTTCTTATTTACCTTTAATGAATTTGTGTATCTTTTCAAGTGTATTTTGTGAATAATAACTCTTGTGCAATAGTTTCTTTAACTGAACTCTCAATTTAAATGTCAATAAATAACGAACTTTAGACCTTTTTATAACTCTGTGTGTGAATAACAAACTTTGAACAATTAATTAAACTTTATGTGCGTCTGGAAAATTTAATATATATATATATATATATATATATATATCGATCCTACTAACTTGGCAGCGTTTCTCAACAATTTCGAGGATTGATGCAAAAGAAAGAATAAAATATTCTCCATCGATATTACGAGTATTCAAGGTGGTCACAATAAGATTCAATTTCCTTGACATTTCCCTGATTTTTCCCTTACTTCCAGACAAATATTTCCCTCACAGAAAAAAGTATTAAAAACGCGAATAAATTTTCAATAACAATTCTACTGAAATTTTTCAAAAATTTCGGTTTTAACTGTTCAGAGACGTTCAGACTATTCAAGTTTATGAATATGATAAAATGTTTGACGCTACGACCTTACGTAAGATGCGATGTGCATGATGCGAAGACTTTGTTTTTGCTGTCTGTATATTGCGCGTCATCATTATACAATGCCGTTAAAGTTACTATGACATTATACGATCTTTATACCCCCTTCGAATTTAATTCTAGATTAGTGTAGTCTCTCTTTTCAAAAATCATTTCATACACACTGATAATAATTCTTATATACAGGAATCTTTCGTTTCAAAATGTTACTTTAGCGCTTTCTAAAATTGCTTGCTGCAGTTATTTAGATCAGAATCGTTTTCCTGAGTTCTTGACGAGTTGGGATTTGTTTATCATGCCATCAGCGTTTTTTGCGTCATCAAATAAGTCGTACGGTGAGTGGATATTATGGATTTCCATGTTTGGCACGTGCCTACTCATATGTTGCCGCTGCTCCTGTAACTGCAGAGCATGTAGTACTTTTCATCTTAGGCCTCGCGGGCCCAAGTCTCTCATTATCTCGGTCACCGCGCGTGCCAACGCGTAATAAATAATTTTGTTATGCCAATCGAAAGGACATCCTATATAGTACATCTTGGACATATCTATAAAAATTAACTATATATGTTATTTATCAAAAGAAACTCGGGATGTCTTTTTTTCTCATGGAATTTCACCTCCAGAGTTGGTACAGCTTATTCGTATTATTCCCGAGCACTTCCAATTCTTACATAACATCAAGAAAAGATCAGACGATTTGAGATTATTTCAGTCCAGATGAGAATGAAGTCTCTGACCAAAAACTTCCCGAACTATACTGAAAGAATGGACGTTTCTGTTGCAAATACTTCAGAACAATCAAAATTAATTGCTTTTTTATTAAATAAATATAACTCAATAGGAGAGTTATATAATAATTAGCCATCATATACATATCATCATCAGTAAATCCCCAGGCAATTAGTATCTATTATATGTCCCTATAATTTGCAAAATAAATAACCGGTTGCATTAAATTTGCAGTTGATTTTAACCTAATCATGTTTTCTATTATAGCTTGCACAAATTCAATGTTATTGCACAGAGTCTATTTTTATTCTGTTATCTACATTATTATATTATGAATTTTCCTGCTTACAGACTCTATTTTAGTTAATTCGATGTTTACTTAAAATTTTTATGTTTACAGTGATGTGCTTTTAAGGCTGTTCAAGATTGAAGAATCATGATTAAATGAAAGGTTAGGAATTCAAGATACTTTAAAGCGGATACAAGTGTAGTCTGCACCCACGTTTGAAATCAGGACGAGTGTAATATTTTTACGTAGGTAGTTGGCACATTGTCCTTCGATATTTCGATACGGTCATGTCTAAAAGAGTGCATTCTTCTTCTGAAGAAATATGAAGGAAAACAACTGTTTATAAGTTCAACATATTCTTCTCATTAACATATAGATATTTTTAAAATATCTTCATATGTATATAAATAAGAGTGGACAGCTATTTTTAGTGTGTTAATTTTTTCAATCATGTTTTGATGGTTGTTGCGTGTCGCATTAATATAAAGAGAGAGAGAGAGTCAAGGAAAAAGCATGTAGAACTACAACAATAGTAATTATTGTAGATCATTTAACAGGACCCTGCGAACAATAATTCAATTGTCCCAAGTCTATGCGATCGACTTCGAGGCCGCCGCCGCCGCCGCCGACATTTGCATATTTTCTCTTCTTGATTGTATTTTTAAATGAATCTTAAGAACATATTAAGCGAATCTCAATATCAAAGAAATAGACACTTTACATTTCCTCAGAATAATTTGGTTTTCGCAATATTTAAAATTTAAATAATGATCCTAATTGTGAATAAAATGTTAATTAAAGAAACTTGGAGATAATTTCGAAATTCCATGACTTATTTTTCAAACTTGCAAGGCTGAGAAATTTTTAATGAAGAAAAAATAACAAAGATAATCTAACACACCGAAAGTCATATTACTAAAGTATTGTGAAGTAATCAACATAGTGTAAACATTAAACAAACGTAAATTACATAACTCGTCTGGCCAAAAATTTAAGTCCCACGCGTTTCCTGTATCAGGGAATAACAGATATCAGGTTTTAACTATACGTCGCTTGCTATGTGGGACGCGAGATATAATGGCACTGGTGAAAATGACATATAACAGATGCCAGAAACCAAAACTTTCGAGCATATGAAACTCTCTGCTTTCAATATTCTCCAAACCTCAATATTTCACTCCATTAATCACTCACTCGTTATATGAGGCTGATCAGGGGAAATTTTCTTGAAATTGATGTGGCAAATTTATTCCTTATGTAGCAAAGTAAAATTAGCCTCAGCTGAAGTAATTGTGATTAATTCTAATTGAATGTATAGAAGCGAAGGATATAATTATTTTAGGTGATTGGAAACTTTTACTGAAATCACTTAAAATTTGCTGGAATCTCTAGAAACTTATAGAATCTAAATGGAAATAGTTTATAATCCCTTGGAATCTTTGGAAATCTTCTAAAATCTGTTAAATAAACTATAATTTATTATTATTATTAATATACCAGTTTTTTGAGATGTGGTCGTTCTTTTATCATAATAGCTAATAAAATAACGAAATTGATATCATGTGACGGTTTCTCTCTACTCACTTCTATTCTATTATACTATATTATATATATGTATATTATATATATGCATATAATAGTGGAATAAAAGTGAGTAGAGAGAAACCGTCTCTAAACGAGGAAAATCATCGAAACTTGATAAGGGCTATACACGCAAAGCACGTCACTGAACTTTCTGCTGTTTCGATAATATATAATCAGCTTACGAGTATATATCTCAAGGCCAACATATTATATAGGTTTTATATTTTACATCGGGAATAATGCAAGCCAATTAACGGTTCGATAAAATCGTAACGGCTCGTGGAGGCTAAGTGCTGGGTAAATTAAAAAGTTGATTAATTGAAATGTGAATTTACGCTTCAGTTGATCTTTCCATTACTTAGAGAAAAAATGCGGGAATTAGATCTCGAGAAATCGCCCGCATTATCCAAAACTATTCCATTTTCATTTATTTTTTCCCATGTATAGAAGAAAATTATTCCATACAGCAGTATTATCCATTATTTTATAATTATATCTTCTATTGTCAATCAAAAGTAGCACCAACAAAGAAAATTAAACTATATAAAATAAAAACGTGTGTGTATGTTTTAGCTTGGTTCAAATTAATAGCTGGCATGCTTAACTTCTGCTATCATGGCTAATATAATTAATTTATCATTAGATTGTATGCAATCTGAATCCAGCGTATGCATAATGTGCCATCATCACGATATAACAGAGCATTATTGTAACTGTACCAGGGAGAGCGAGTTACTCGTGGTGGAAACTGTTTGCACGATGCCCCCTGTATACTCTCATAAATAGAATGTTAAATCGATTACTATGGAAACGACAATATGAAATACTGTCATTGCCTTTTTCATTACTATGTCGGGATTCTGAATAACCCAGCAACAATTTATTGATACCTCTCATAAATCCCTTTCTGAGAAAATAAAAAGATTTCAAATATGGTTACTCTCTAGTATAAGATGAACTAACAAAAGATTCTTCTTAACGATATTTATACCGACATCTTGAACAATTAAGGTTTGTGTCTGTGTTAAAAGAAAAGCTTCTAGATTTATGTAGATCATTCAATATCAAAATCTCTGAATGCAATAAATTGCGAGATGATTCCAATAACGCTCAACACCTGATGATATTAAATATAATAAGTCTGTGCACATACAGATCAAGATTTGAGAAAAATGCACTGAACTCTATATTTACACACATGTAATAACGGTAGTTTAAACAAGCGGATGCGTAATGAAGAGGTTAATTAACTTGCTACCTCGCATATCCGGTGTCTCCGTGAAAGCAGTTTCTGTACTTGGAGTGCACAATAAAATTATATGCGAAGTCTCGCACGATGTGATTTACGTTTATTATACAGATCTCGTACCATGCCGAGATTTCTGCAACCAATTTCGCTTCCCGCGTCGAAGAATGTGCACCACAAAATTTGACTTATATAGAGATACAGCTCATTAAATACAAGGAGAGATCAACACGTAATTGAAATTTCAGTTTTTGTTATCTGCAATAAGTTGACGGGCAATGATAAAGGTCGCGCATGTAATTTTGAGCGTGCCTTTTTGATTCTTTCACTGTTTTTTAATCGTAGTAATATACTACCTAAGTCAAAACTCTTTAACCCGCGTTTAACCCCTTTAATTGTTTTTCTCTTTTTAATTTATTTTTTTTTTCTATTTTGGTTGAATGGTTTCGACCCAGCGAGGCGTAATCCTTGATACTAATTGTGAAAGTAGATTTTCAATTCGTAATAATCACCAATTTACCGTAATCGTTTGCAGACCTGGAGGATACAATCATTTCCTTAAATTAACCGTTACAGCGCGATTTAATTGGCCGTTCATTCGCGCGCAACCAAATGCAGATATAATCGGACGATAGGAGGCGAAAGTGTTTCGTAGATTTTGTGAAGAGAGATTTTTTCTGCTAATTATAGATATTTGTAAATTATATTTCGTAGGTTTTTAAAAAATAAACTATATTCCCTTTTTCACGTTTTCTGTGTATAGATCAAACTATTTTAATGTGATTATAATCTACAGCTCTTAATGTGCATTGTGCACACAACTTGCAAAAATCTCGTAAAATTATCGTTTCATTCACCTCTTTTAGTCGCAAGAGCTTATATATTAGGAGCATAAAGAGCGATACACTTATCTTATTTTCACGACATGTAAATATAGAATACTTTTAGTATTTAATTTAAATTACGACAAGACAACGAGAGACACTTATTTCTTTATCAGCCTTAGTAAATTTATAAATAAGATATCAAACATTAAGCCTCGAAAAATAGCTCTCCGACCACAAATAATTAGCTGAAGAGTGCAGTCAATAATATTGCATTGATGTGACCACAAAATGGTTGAAAATGTCTGCGGTTCTTATATATAGAAATAGACGATTCCATTATCCGAACAAAAATATGTATGGGCAAAAAATGTTGACTGTCTCGTGGTGTTTTCGAACTTTGCGTCGATGTGGACAAGGATACGCAGGAATTTTTTGTCTTCCTTTTTTAGTACTGTATCTATTTGCCAACATAAAAATTGCTAAATACATGCGTTGCAATCGGCAAGAAAGCGTTCACAGGTGTAGTGTCAGTAGGTTAAGTAAGATAGCAATATTTCAAGTTTGTACCACCGCGTATTGGAAAAGAAGGACGAGGTACAAACGAAGTGTGATAACTTGCAGAAACCATCGAGAGGTTGCAGGCAAACTAACAAAAGGATATAAAATAATAATCAATTAATTCACACGATATCAAATTATAGAGAAATTATTAGAGTCTAATTTTCAATTTTAAACAATAATTAAAATTAGATCGCGTGGAAAATGTATTTCTCGGATATAACTCTTCGTGTACAATTTGCAATTATGACTTGATTAACTTTGGTAACGTATTTTCATAATCTATTCTCCAGCACAATCCACAACCATTCAAAACCATTCGTGCTGACATATGAGAAGTCGATTATCGAAGGTGATTTTACTGTGAATAGAGAGTCTGATATAATCTTTGTCGAGAAAAACGTTTTAAGTTTCCATCCAACTAGCAATTTACTAACAGAAAGTAATATAGTCGAGGTCAAATTAAAAGTAGATTTAACGTAGATAATATATTCGAGCACCGTATCATCTTCTTTATGTCTAATTTCGCTTTGTAATTAACGAATAGAATCATAGCGAATAAAACCATATTTTAAACGTGCGACTATCGTGAGAGGAAATTAAAATAAAATTTTAAGGAATTTGACTCAGAAATAGATTATAGAAGTTAGCTTTTGGTTTCTGGCCATTTCTATAGCTTTTCTACTTTATGTTGTTCAGTATATATAGTTTTCAATGTTTCATACTTTTAATAATAAAGAATTCTTTAGTACTCAAAACGAAGATTTATGCTTTACATTTCACGGCGAAGTTTATTTCTTGCGAAATGCAGTATGTAGACTACAGATAAAATTGTATCTATAAAGCGGAACGACCCAACTTTAACTGTGATTTCCTTACAAGTATTTAAAAATATTTTTACATAAAACTCAAAGCCATAAATCAGACTCCAGGATATGAGGAATAATATTGTATGTTTAATCCCTTTATTTGTAAAAATTAGATCATATATAATATGTCACCTGCACTTCATCAAAACCTTCATCAAAAAGAGTCCCACAGATCGAGAGAAGAGAAATCAGATAAAATCAGAAAAAATCTCTAGTCAAAATCTAGCCTTTTATCTGTGTAATTTGTCCTCGCGCCAAGGTCGCGTATTGACATAATGATTATCTCTGTTAAAAATACGAGATTTACGTACATCATAAGCTGGTACATTCTCCTTGTCGCGTATAACCGGAGAGCTGTTTCTTGGTGCAATCAGAGCCATTTTTCCAGCAGCTTCTTATCCTTCCTGCATTAATAATCCACCTACTCTTATCCTCAGGTACCCTTGGCGTCTCGCATCTCTCAAAACTTCCAGACGATGAAATATTTATCGACTTGACTCAATTCTCGTTGAGAGTGAACATTGCATCTCCTAATTGATTATTATAGTAGTAGGCGTCAAGGTCTAGAAAAATATCCCTCGAGGATATTCGGCGTTTTTCTTCTTTTCTAAAATAACTTGAGATAATTGTACGTCACACACATCGCAAATCTTCTTTTCACGAGAGAACTTTACTGCAAATCTCAACTAAGCACTAAGCGCAGTAACACTGAGAATTACGCAAAAACCTCGCGACTAAGTCAGATCACGTCACTATGGTAAAAATAGCATAAGTGCATCAATATTTAATCAGATAGGATTAGTTCGATTTTCTCGTTTCGAAGTTCGTTTTCAAGTCAAGGTCGTTCAAACTCGTGGAAAAGTTCCTTCCACGAGTTTATTTTCGAATATTTATTAATTTTTTAGGAACTTTTGAGACTGAATCAAATTGAAGAAATATACTTTTCTTTTTTGACACTTATGTCAATTCCGAATGGCTCTTCCGAATCTTAATGCCACTTCCAATGGCAAGTCGAGGATCGGACAACTTCCGGATACTCTGGAAGGTCGCCGGTGAATCTTTTCGGGAATGGTTTAAATCAGACAGAGATTTGCATATCCGGAATCATCGGAAGTTGCAGCATCTGAAAAGAAACTTATCTCCAAGTTTGAAAACATCTTCCGCTTCTTATTTTCCTTCAATATTTTTTCCCTCTTCAATATCTTTTCCTCTCCTTCTAGTGTTATTCGAAAGAAGTTTTCCAGTCTCAAATTTCTCCTCTATAACTCAACTAAGAGAAAATTTGCCTTGTTCCTCTGATCTAATTTTCAAAAACCACTGAAAATCTTTTGAAGAAATCTTCATTAAAGAATGGAATCACTTTACTTGGTATACCGGAAGTATTAGTTCAGAAATTAACGTTTGATGAATGAAGATTGAAATTTTACGAGGTGGAAGTAAACAAACCTTGATTCATCACGGATCAAATTTAGAAAGAGTGTGACCAATTTAATCGAAGGATTAAAGTCAATTATGGAGTTTAGAGGCTGCTCTTTAAATTACACTAATTAAGTCCAGAGCATTAGCATATGTAAATGAAAAATAACTTGGAAAGAGAAAAAGATGAAATAACACGGAACCGGAAAAGGAAAAGAGCGAGAAGAGCAACGGCTGACGGCCGACTCTGAACTGAGGACTTACTGACTTGAGGAGTGAGGCTGAGGACTGAGGAGTGAGGTGCGCGATTTCGACCACGTTGGTCCCCACTTTGTGAATATTACACACCTGCGAGGTGCCACTTCCACGAGGTCGTGATGGATTCAATTCCATAGTTGTCTCGATGATTTTCATAAATATAATAAGGCCTAGGAAAGATAGTCTAATCGCTCTCGTTAAGACTTATTTTAATTTAAGAAAAGAGACTAAATTAAAGAGTGTTATTACTATTAAGTGATGCAGGTATTAAAACCGAGAAAAGCTATATAAAAATACAAGTTGATTTTATAATAATTAGAGACTCTTACGTAAAAGACGGAAAGATTTAATAAACTCTTTTGATATTCTATATGGTATACTTGTGTAAGAGGTTTTAAGCAGCGAAACTATCGTGAATTATTATCTTAAATTTTTGTTTCATTTAATTTTGTTAATGATGCAAAGAAATTTAAAAAAATGTGACATTTAAAAGTTGTGTCTGTCCTTCACTTTTTACTCATGAGTCATTTGTCAAGATTTCGATCAATTTTCTCGAAAACTGTTCTGCATTTTGAGTTTATGAAAAAAATGGGAGTGCGTTTTGTGATGAAAACATTGCGTAGCAGATCGAAAGAACCTGCAAGGTGTTTAAAATACGTGGGAAGAGATTGTCCTGAATCACACACGCAGGTGGCACATGAAATTTCTGCCCACGTGAATTACGTCGTTTTCATTTAAATTTTATTCTAATCGAAACATCGAAAGTCTACATGGTTTCAATGACGTGAATCATGTGCGAACATCATATCACACCGCCTTCTGCATTTCAATGAAGAAAACCTAATACGAATAGAGGTCCTTTTCCCGCATAAATAATATAACTATGCGTTTAAAAACCGAAATTGATTTCGAGTAAATCACAACAAAAAAACAGGTAATAATGATTGTAAAAGAGGCAACTGAATATTTCACTCGAAAAATAAGATATAATATTTCTCTATGAAGAATAAGAGATTGCGAATAGAGTGAATAAAAAGCATAATAAGACTGTCCTCTGGGAAATTTACGATTCCTTTTCTATGGGATATGTACAATTGTACAGTGTACAATTTACAGTGTCGTAAAAATTTCATATAAAATGATATTTTCTTTGATAGGTTCGTAAATACGTCGTTTGAATTTAAAATTAAAATTATACTGAATTTGGGAATATCCTATCCAAAAAAAGTGATATTACCATGTGTTTCGAAAATATCGAACGCATATTGTCATCGAAAACCTGATTGGTTATTTGAAAATTGCACGAATTGTGTGAATGTGTCGAAATTGAAAACTATATACTTATATCTTCAGACTATTTTTGTATCACATACTCTCAAATAAGATTATATATATATATAATATAATATATATGA
>JAUEJJ010000045.1:6944933-6974015 GCA_032164275.1 Synergus coniferae
TTATATATATATGATAAACTTTGTTTTGAGCTCTGAAAGCAGGGGTTGAAAATTGACTCTGAATGTGTATAACTTTACAGTCCATTCAAACTACATACATTGGTCTTCTTTTTTTGTTTGATGATGCACAAGAGGAACTATACAGTAGTCGAAGGAACGGAAAACGGACACGCTTCGAAACAAGAATAAAGAATGTTGATCGAGTAATGCTTGAGATGGTGTATATTCTATATATTTGTATAGCGTGGAAGGTATGTGCATTGTGCATGTTAAAACAGATCGTATGGTCGAATAGCAGGCGAGGGAAGAATACTATAATATTCTAATCTAAGGTGTGTCCGTTTTGTAGTAAAGGGATACATTCACGCCGAAGCAATATAGCTAAAAGCTTTTCTCTCCTCTTTCATCCGGGTTATTTCAGGAAATAAGAAACATAAAGCATTAGGATAAATGTTTGCAAGACAAAGTGCCATTTAGAATAGAATTTGAGTCTCACTCCATCATCATATCAAAATCACGATGCCATAATTAAAAAGGTATTTGTGTTTTATGTAAGATGTAAGATAATAAACATTAGACGAATCAAATAAAATAATTCAAATATATACATATACGAGTATACAATACATAAAGGAGTTGATTATATATATATAGGACGTATGGAATGAAGAATAGTAGCTAGGAGATTATTAAGACATCAAAAGTTGATTGGGGGTGACTAGAAAAAGTGTTTAAGTTCATAGGGAAAAGAGTAATGCTCTTAATTATTATAAGCGCGAGCATCTGCACTCAGCTCCCTTGGTACGACGTGAAACAATCAATATATCGTACCGTTACTTGAAACAGGAGAACGTACGGCTATGTGCCATGTGCTATATTGTGGATGCTAAAAACACAAGCGATGTCGTCTACCTATCTTTATGAGGCAACTGATACCCGCGGCTTGATAAAACCCATCAGTAGCTCACATGAAAAATATATGTATACATATAAAATATATATGTATATGTTAATACAGTCCACACTATGAGTAGTAACTCTATGAGTAGTGCAGCTCCCCTACTTTTACGATCGAGCTCGCTCGAGCGCTACCCCCACTATGAGCCACTCGGTAATTTGATATCCGACCCCATGAGTAGTGCCTCGAGCAAGATGGTTAGATTTACAGGTTTTTATTGCAGAAAAAATACTTATTCGCGCGGCACTATTCATGGGGAGCGATTCTTTTCCTTTATGGCGAGCGAGGCTGCGATGGTGGGGGTTTACGATTTCTCAGAATCATATTCCCCTATTCTCCTAAAAGCGGCACTACTTATAGTGTGGACTGTATGGTATATTGATATACATATATTTTTCTGACGTATCGAAACATTCGAAACTTTACAGGGTTCGCGTCTGAACTCTAAAAGCACAGATACGAACCTTCGAATGTTCTATATAATAGACGTCGGAAAATGCCGGAAAAATTGGCCCTTCTTATTTTTTAATGTGGATTTTTAGACACAGAATTCGAATTTTAAATATAACAGCATACGACATTCATGTTGAAATTATGAAATGGCCAGAGCGAATTATTATTAAGATAAGTGCATGTGATTCGTGAGTACCTTCACCCACGGGGTAATTTACACACAATTCAGATTTGGGCCCTATGCATGTGGGTGAGAAGTACGCGAGTTTGTCATCAGAAAGTAAAGAATTGGAACAAGATCATCGTCTCTGATCCGTAGGAAAGTGCTTTAAGCAATCACAGATCTACAAGTTTTATTATGACAAATGAATTATATAATTGAAAATCTGCAGATCCGAATACAAATGCAAATTACTTTCATTATAAAAACAGTAAAATTCAAAACGTTTTTATGTACTTTATGCCTTCTTTTATGATGTATAATATACATATATTCAAGTACAATTTATTATCTACTATATATGTTATTAGGTAGATAATTTACATAATTTGCGTAAATATATGTATATGTACAAACATAAACTGTAATTTTGTATAAAGAGAATTTTAGAATATTATTGTTATTACTTTAAAATCAAAATAAATAAAAAAGAATAGAAATTATATAAAATACGTAATTTACATAAGTAAAACACCTCGAGTGATACGTCACTGCACAATCCTGCCAATGGAATGGATCAAAAGAAAAAGGTTCATTACATATCACGTTACATATTTAATCGCAGTGTTGCAGAGGGCGCCTACTGTCAGCCTCTTTAAAGTTTACTACCGTCGGTAAAGAAAATTATTAGTTTGCCACAGACCACCTGCTCCTGCCAGAGATTAGCTCCTGCTTGCTGTCACTTGACTTGCCCATACCCATCAAAGCAATTTTACTGGTGTTTACTGGCGAATCGCCATAACTTCTTTCTAGGTGTTACTGGCAATTATTTCAAGCACCTATGCAATTCATTGATATGACTAGAAAATTTATAATAAGACCTCGTCAATTCTTTTCAATTTAAACTTTAAAATAGTATTAAATTTTAATAAACTAGCAAATAACCAAACAAGCGTAATTACATATTTTGTTTTCCTTCTTACAACTTCAAATCATTTAAAAGCCAATCAGATTTGCAACAATAGTATGTATACCAAATTTTGGAGACAATTTCGTTACACCACTTCAAGATATTTCGTGGAATTTTATAAGAATTAATGCAATTTTAATGGATTACCTATTAATTAACATTTGATATCTATTAATTTCTTAATTGGTTAAGGTATAGATGTCAAATCACTAAACACATCTATATCCTGATTTAAATTATCCATTTAAGGCCTATCCCTGAGTTAGATTTAAAAATGAATCGCCAAAAAGGACTATCCTTCATGACGTCAAATCCCATGGGTTCTGCTTCATTATACATGAACACATCCGGTGATTAATGACAGTTAGCCATTGTCACTAAGAAAGTCACGCGTGTGTGTTTGTGTGTGTGTGTGTGTGTGTGTGTATGTGACGCATTTTTCATTGGTCCATATAATAATATCATTATCACAGATAAATTATACAGTTTGAGATTCTATATCTTTTAATTATATATTTAAATAAAATAAACCACACGTAAATGGTGCACGCGTGGAGGGTCAAAGCCAGTGAAGATCTAGTATTATTACGGATACTGAAATGGAAGTGGTTTTATTCACATACTTACCCTATCTTGAATCTTTACGTTTTCCTGCCCTCTTTTTAAACTAGGAGCCCGCAGGACTTTACTCGTTAAAGGTGGTTCCATCATAGTAGCTAGCCTTGTCAGGATCTCATCCTCAAGGAGAAATTATCTGCTCTTACTTCATTATCTGCAACAGAATTTTGTATTTTCATTTAAAAATAAATGTGATATATTTATTTGAAACGAGCCATAAAATTTGAAGTATTAGTTTTATTTGTTAGTTAATTTTTTTGTTTACTAAAAATTGTAATTTTTAAAATATTTTTCAAAAGGTAGGCTAAATTAGGTAAAAGAGTAGGTAAATCAAAATATTGAAGAGGATAATAAAAGAAGAGAAACAGTATGTAGTCGAAATTGCTACTGGTTTAGTTTGGATTTGATTTAGCATTTCCGATTGGAAATTATTTAGTAAAATAGAGTGCACAGCATATGAAATTCAGACTTTTCTCAAGCATGATTACAAACTGCTCGAGGGAGTACGAAAAATCCCTCGCGATTCTTCTTATTTATGCTTTGGTGTCGATTTATGGTAGGTAAAATACAGGAAACCGAATAAAAGTAAGAGCGACTTCTCTCGTGGGAGATTGAATCAGAGGTGAATCCTAGGTGGAACTTTCAGAAAGGGGTAACGGTACGAGAGTCATAACGGAAGATAACAACGAGTAAGTACATCGTTATATACTAACAGAGATTTTCAGTTGGCATCTTCTAGAAAATTTGCAAATATTCTTCGTAACTTAGACATAATTTATACATTTGTATAAATTATATTATATCTGATTATATTATATTATAATCAGAGAGAAGTTATAATTATATTAATACAATTTATCGCAACAAAAACGTTTTGTTGCGATGACTAAATTCTTTTTTTCAGTGATTAATTAAAAGCTATCAAAAATGTATTTCAAATGGATCATCATTAAGGGCGTTGGATATGTTGGACTTAAAATTTTTTTGGGTGCGCCCCATTATTCATACGGCCCTGTCCTCATATTTATTTGCGGAAAGTAAATTGCATGATAAATAAAGAAAACTCACCAAGTATTTGGGATCTGATGCAACTCTGGAATGTATTTTATAAAAAAGTCATCGCGTTTTTGATGAGAAAATGAATATTTAGATGGAAAATATTCATTTTCTGAAACGTTGAAATGCGAACACCACGAGCTGTCAAATGCCGGAGAAAGAGATGACGAGTTTCAACACTTGGTTTCAATCATATTTTTCGGGCACAATACCGACACTAAATAAAAAAAAAAACGCGATTTACAGCATATTTCAATGAAATAAAATTTATATTTATGAAGCGAATTTCACGACCCGATGCGTGAAACAAAGCTATGAAATAGATACTTAATAATTTTTTGTGAAATAGCAGACGGTTCCCCTGCCCCTCCCATGGGCGAACCCCATCAGCAGACAGCAGCCCGTAAGGGCACGTAACGATCCTTTGCTCGTGATGTTCGAATTGCATTCGACTCATGATTATTTGCAGTCTATAAATTATAAGTCGTTGACATGCAGTCGAGTGTACCAGAAGCTGATGGCAAGAATGCTACTGCAACGTGATCGGTAATTGGCCGGTTCTATACTTAACGTGTTTACTGAGCCGACTGTCAGCATGCAGGTCTTTCGTGTTTCTTTCAGAAATTCAATAACTTACAAAAAAAATGAAATAATTTTATATCACGATATATTTAATTCAAAAAGGTACGTCGGGGTAAGGAGATGACTAACCTGTTTTTAAATCATTCAAATTTTAAATATAGCACCTTCATGTGCCGCATGTCTTAATTTTTCAAATTTATAGTCCTAATTGCAACTGGCTTATTTCTAATCGTTACCCAGCAATTATTTCATTTACAACGCGGTAACCATCACGTACATCCCTGAAGAAGAATAAATTGTGAATCCGTATATGAACCCTTAATATCTTAATGTTTGATTTCCTAGCTATAAGCTCGTTCGTAACAGAACTGATGAATCCATTTTCAGTGTCCAAGAGTACGCAACTTGCAACACAAACGACCTTCGACTGAATGTCTCTAATTTCGATCACCAAGGATTTGAAGCTGGTATAACGCGTTCCTCTTAGCAAATGATGCATTACCAAAGAGTCTATTGGTCTATTCTATTCGAAGAAGGCAGGTCGTCGTTCTGAATTATTCTATAAGGAGAGGCATCAGTTTATACTCGATTCAGCAAGCCAAATAATAGCTGCCTATATATATCAATTTATTTGTTAAATAATGGTCGCATTTGATATCGATGTGTATGTATGTATAATTGTATATGCTTCCTCTCACATTTTTCTACAACGTTAACTCAAATGTAATATCACAGAGCGTATGACATTGTAAAAATATAATAGCAACTTTTAGAAATGAAAGCATAAGACACTTCCTGAAAGTACACTGAAAAAACTCTATATGGTTGTGACAACCGCATAGAAACAGCGAAATATGGTACAACTACTATAATTATACTTATACACGGAAAGAAATCTGTTGCGAATATCGCATCGGGCGCTATTGCTATTTTTGCAAGCGAAGGTTATGTGAGGTTAAATAAATCCAGATCTCAAAATTAAAGTTTTATATTTTAAGTTTTGACATGGTTGAGAGTACAAGATACTGAGACTGCTCGTAACGACAACCAGAACAGAACTAACTATTATATAAACTATAACAACACAATTCTATTGTTATTATTCCCGAAGGGACCAGGTCTCACGGTCAACAATATTTATAAATATTGTCACTCTCCGACTCCCCGAAACAGCCCGTCTCACTGTGTTTCCATATATTTTCCCTTCAGTTAGATGCGGAGAATATACGAAATAATTGCCATCATCGGTATCAAAGTGTACAATATGCGAAAAGGGCATGCACAACCGATGCGCTCAACGCATCAATACTTCCGCGATGAAAACGCACGGATGCGAAAATACTTAGTACGGGTCCCGAGCGTTTTTCGGATTTTCGGACTGCGCATGCTCACGATTACAGGGCCCTGCGACAAGCAAGCACGCATGTATCTGTTTTGATTCTCATCAAAGATATCTTTGTTTATGTGGTCAATGCTGTTTTCCCTCGTGATTTCAGTGCGGTTTTTTCATGTGTAAAAATTTGTGATAGTTTGAAAGTAAGTAAAATTATCAATTTTAAGTTGTTATTACTACTGCTAATATGGTAATATCCCATAAGGTTTAAAGGTTAGAGATTTACAAAACTTTGATATCAATTTGAAACATAACCTCAAGCATGCGCAGTCTAAAAATGTTCAAAAGGCTCGGGACCCTCGGGACCCATACTATTTTCGCATCGTGTTTCGCATGGACTACTCCGTGCGTTTTCATCGCGGAGGTATTGGTGCGTTCAGCGTATCGGTGTGCATGCCATCCTCGCATCGTTCTCCGGCATTATTCGGATATTCCCATACCGAAATTGCACCAATCGAGGCGATCTTAGTACGGCACACGCGCTGCTCTTTCCGCTTGGTACGTTCTCATGAGATATTCGCAACAGATTTCTTTCCGTGTAGATGTCTTTTTAATGATTCAGTGTATGCAAAAAACGAATTGAATGCTTTACGGTCGTTAAACGATTAAAGAATTAATCAGTGCGCAAATTGCAGGACGAGTGGATCTTCATTCTAATTGTCGATAAAAATTGAGCCATTTATAAGAATCGATTAGGGTCCATATAGTAGAAAAGTAAACTTCGCTATCTCAATTATTTACGGGCCATCTACTCACACACACAACGTTGAAAAGAAAACGGTAGCTCGGGTTGTAAACAATTAGATACGTGATTCCTAAATTAAAATTTTATCGCGATTTATTAAATGATAACTTTATCAGTATACTCTCGAGATATTTACGGAGGTAATTATATCTTTATGCTCTAACTACTGTCCATGATACATTACTGTGTTGCTGTCTTCGGAAATTACTTATCCTATTATATATATGTATATAATATATATATATATATACCTATATAAAAAGATAAAAAGATCATGGCAAGAAAGGTCGAATATCGTAACGCCTTTCCGTAATCATGATTCGTCGCGAACGTATCGATAGTGGATTTCGACAATCGATATTTGCCGTTTCCCTAATCCTAATTCGACAATTGCTACTTGCCTCTCGGAAATTTCCCGCGCTCATTATGTTCAGGGTTGGGAAGTGACGTGTCAGAAGTGACGTGTGTCACTAGAGTTGGGAAGTCTAACATACTTCTACCCAAAGTTATTGGTGAATTTTAAAAATTTTTATTAATTTGATTATTTCATTTTGAGTAATGTAATATTTAAAAAATATATTATTTGCGATTATTAGAATATAAACAATAATTTATATATTTTCTACAAAATTATTACGAAAGCAATAACCGAACAAATTCCTATTGTGGCATTTTCACGAGTAAGATTATACTAAGAATTTTTATGGGAGAGCATCGAGAAAACAACATTATTAAAAATTATATTTATATAGAATTATTAAAATAATTTATAATATTTTTAAGAAAAAAAATGTTTATATTCATTATATATCTATCAGATACGTATGTATACATATAATATTATAATATGAAAATTTGGTCAGTTTTCAAATTAATATTATGTAACTGTTATTAATATAAATTTTCTAAAAAATATTAATTAAATAATATAGAAAAAAAATTATAAAATATACTATTTCAGAGGAAATTATACGCGCGCGCGATAGCGCGCTTTCGCTCTCGTCGTTGAAAAATTCACACAAATTCGCTTAAGTTTTTCAGCTTAATTGAAAGAAACCGATATAAAGTTTAAAATGAATGTTCCTAATAATAAAAAAAGTCTAAGATTAAGAAATAAAATCACCGGCGAGGAAAATACATCTTTCTTACGCGCTGATAATTTCACGTGATGTCAGCGGCGCGCTTTCATTACACGCAAGTCTGAATTAATTTCCAAGAAAAAAACACCTTTGGTTAATTAAACGCAAAGTAATTGTCATAATTATTATAAAACATCTTGTCAACTTTGTGTTTTGATTTCAATAGAATTATCTTCTAAAATAAAAATCTATAACAAATATGTATAGGGAAAAACTCTTTTTTTTTTCAAAGAGAATTAGAAAACAAGCAAAGCAAATTTTAATTTTCAATAAGTGAAATTTGAAAGTGCTGTTATCAAAAAATGATTATTGATTCTCAAGAGAAAAGCTCGTACGCCCGAATTGAGAGTTGAGAGAAGTAAATATTGGCGGAAGAGAGAAAAGCTCTGGTGCGTTTCAAAAGACAGGAAATTAAATTTCCTGGGAAGCGGATAAAAAGTTAAAGATAAAGTGCTGAATTGAATTCAAAATTAAATAGCAAATATATATTCAGGTTTAAAATTTTTGGGGCATTCAATTTTCTTTTTAAATTGAATTTGTAGTTTAATTTGAAAATTATTTACTTCGTACTTGTTTAATTCTCGATAGTGGGGTGTCATTCCTATATTCTATAAGAGTAAAATTTGCTCAGATGAATGTACCGTGTCGAGACACTGTAGAAATTGAAATGGTATCCAGCAATAGACAGATATCTTGGCGAGTCTAACAAGTTATCTAGAAATTGAAACTGTAGTCAGAAATGGGAGATTGGGAGCACAGTAAGGAAACAATTGAAAATATGCAGCTCTTACGTACTGATAATTCTTTGCATCGTCAATTGTATTTTCATATGACCTCAGTAGATGCTTTCACCTCCAACCGGAAGTTACTACTCTAATTATCGATGATGAAGAACGATATTTTGCCTGATTCGTCACGTATATTGCATCTACACGAATGCACTCTATGGAAATTTTCATCCATTAAAAAGTACTGCCCAGAAGGTTTTTAAGAATGCAAAGACGCTCTTAATCTAAATAAAAAGACTTAATAAACTTAAAAATTCATCTGAAAAGTAAAAGTTGAAACCGGTAAAGAAGGTTCCGCGGTATATATAATTTTAGAATAAACTTTCATCGTTTCCAATGATTGTTAAGAAAATGTAGAAACCATTAAAGAACATGGTTGTCATATATATCGTGATGATCATCTTTACAATCCATGACAACGAACCACTTTCATCAAAGAACATTTAAATTTTTTCTACCAAGATGAAATGCTATAGTTAGACTCGGTTTTAAATTTATATTTTAAGTACAATAGTAAAGGGAGCGTGAGAATAATGAAATACAATGGATGTAGGTTACTGTACACAGTCACTCTTTATATATACCATATATATATATATATATATATATATATATATATATATCATTTCTTTGCTAACAGTAACCTTAGTACCTCTAGCCTTCTACCTTACTCTTCGGTCAATCTCTTCCAATCTCTTCTCTCTCTTTGCTGCTTACTTGTTCAAGATTGCAGTTCTAGCAAGTCAGAGTAAAAGAGATGAAGAATCTAAGTATAAGTATATATTGTATGTACTTTATTGGATAGCTTGAACTTTATTGGAAGAACCTTATTTTCTTCCATTATAAGTCACAATTATTGTATTTCGTCGGCTAAAGTAGAGATATATGTTTTGCCACAAATAATGCAAAAATTTAATAAGAATTCTGACAAAAATGCGATGATAAAGGAAAATTTAAAAATTTGACGTTTTTAGAATGGAGAAAGTGAAGAAGTGAAAAGAATTAGATATATTAAAGGGTTGAAATAAATTAGTAATAAATCATTTCATATAGTAAATTCCGAAAATATTTTGTAATTATCGACATTTACCAACATTTAATAAAATAATAACAAAAAGTCAATTATTTGACTCACAATTTCAAGATTATCGAATCGGCTACGGCAATTCATGAGATCGGATATGCGAGCGGATATGAGTGATGTTGCATATATCCTCCTCCCACATATCAGACATAAAAAATTCTGAGGTAAAATATACCAATGGCATAAAGATATAGAAGAGTGAATTAAAATTAAGAAATATTTTCCAAACGAAAAGGTTAAAACATTCCAGAAGTAAAAAAAAATGTTGCTAATTGGAAGAGTCTTTCAATTAGCAGGAGAAGCTAATTGGAATCCTTTGGAATTTAAAGGTAGGCTAGATATACATTTTTGTCTACAATTGCCTCACACAGAACATGATTTGATATCTACATTAGATTTTTACCAACAAGAAGAAAGGGGCTTGGTTTCGCATTAAGCTCCTTAGTCTGAAAATGAAGAAAGGAACAAAGTCGAGGAGGAATTTCGTGGGCAGCTGCACGTTATTATTTTGTCTTTCTCTCACGCTTTGTCATACGTTGTACGTACCATGTGTGGACCTACGGCCGCGATACAAGTCCGCCCTTATCCATTAGCATATATAACAAGAGCGAATAATGTCAGCGGTATTTTATTATTTTATCGTATTACGCGTAAACCCGCATTTCTTGTCACGGTAGTTATTTACCAAAAAAATGTTGTTATAATTTCATACTCTACTTTATGCGCTTTTAGTCTAATATACGTTATATTCAAAGTTTAATGTTTGAAAACTGGAAGTAAAAAGAAACCAGCAAAATAAATAGAGCACTGAGAAACAAATCCGCTTCCATACAATATGAAGTCGTAGAAAAACCTTTCTAGAAAATGTTACTTTTTATTTTTATAAAGATTAAGCTTCCTTTCAAGCAAACAAGTGATGTTTACACGTTCACATTATTGAGAGGCACATACGGCTCTTTTGATAATAAAATATTCTTCATATGATATCTTAAAAAAAATATTTTTTTCAAAAATTATTTTTTAAACCATTTTTGAAAAAGCAATTGCTTTCTGTCAGAAAATTCCCTAAAATGTGCATTTGTTCACCCAATTTGTTTATAAAACAAACAAATAATGATAAATAGCAAAATTTATCCTAAAAACATCATTGGCAATATAATTTTAACAAAAGATCAGATGAAAAAATAATTTCTTTTCATGCCAGTTTAACGAAAATTTCCTAAAAACGTATTGTTTAAAAGAGAATAACAGTGAAAAAGAAAATGTTTGAAGAAAATAAGACAAAAGTAGGAACTCGATGCTTTTTGAAAAATGTAAATGTTTCTCATTGAATCTTTGTCCTATACTTGGTCCTATTGAATTCCTATGGGAATCGAGATGGGAATGCTCGTGTGGGTTGAAATGATGTATTCTCAGTTCTCACCTCGGTAAGTATTCACGACAGGCCTCGAAATGACAAGTTGAACACGAGTGTTTGCCAAAGCTCTAAGCTAAGCGATAAGATATACTTAATGAAGATTCTAATCCGAGATCGATGAGTGTGGTCAAATAAAAGAATTACAAGCCCATCATCGTCTGCAGGTGTGTGATGGTGATCGAAGCTGGCATTCATATGTATGTACGCTTATTGCTTAGTAGTGCATTTTCTTGGTTTTATATTATTTCTCCCTCTTTTTGCATGCAGCTATACCAACCACTGCCATTGCCAAGGCTGGAGTGGTAGACGACTGGCTGGCTGGCTGGCTCACTGTTAGATTGGCTGCCTGACTATATATGTATATTGTATAGTGATTAGATGATGCTCGACTGGCTGGCTGCATTGTCACAGGGAGACGGAACACTACGTGACCCGCGAGCCAACGAACTCTTACGCTGGACCGACTGAAAATACACTCTCAGAAAAAGAGGACAATCCATTGGAAGATCGTAGTCCGACCGTGGCAAACCACGGAATCTAGAAAACGACGACAGTGTGTTGCACTCTCGGAATCGAGAATCTCTGGCTATAGTGAAAACAAAAAGTAATTCCGATAAAAACAAAAACGATCAGTTCCTTTCCAGGGGCACATGACTTCTGGTATCGGTCATGTCACTTATTTCCTTCAAATTTGGAATAAGAGAATTTTTGTAAGAATCAGAGACTTGTACTTGAAAAAAAAAATGTTTCTTTCGCCCTTTTATTATGCGAGCAGAAATAGCGGGTGCCAACGGACGAAAAGAATTCCTTCTTAAAATGCACGATTTTTCATATGCATGAGAACATCGTAAAATAAATCGCACACACTCTAGAATTCTGATCATTGTCAAGTAGAAGAAATTCCAAGTTTGAATAAAATTTTTTACTTTATGCATGTTTTAATTCTAAATTTTTAAATCAGGAAAAGGTCCATAATTCAATCTAAATGTCTTATAATTTTGCATGTTATTAACTTTTGAAGTCCACTTTAATTAAGCTAAAGGGATAATTAATTGTATTTAATCGAAGATTAAAATTCAAATATTGGGAAATTATCTGCACGAGCTGTAATTCGTCTGCAAAGGTCAATTAAAATTGCATTAATCGAAAAACATGGCGTGATGGGAATTTCTATTTTATTGGTACTCATGATTTTGCGACTCAAGGAAAAGAATCGTACATGTTTGCAATGTCTCCGACTTAACGAAAGACTATATATCGAAATACAAACTTTTATTTTTCCAATTGACTTTCACCTGACACAAAATAAAAATGTTGCAGTATCATAATATTATATAACAGCTCTACAATTTCACATAAAAATGTACGGCAGTAGACATATGTGCAGTAGTAAGCATTGTACCAAAGAGCAAGTTGTAATACTCAGTGTCGTAAAATGTCCGCGTGTAATAACGTTTTAGAGAGCAAGTGTGGAAGAAATATACAGGGCAGACCCCAGAAAAACTTGAGATGTAAGACAGGTAAAAGTACAAGTTTTAACATATATAAGTAGATTCAAGATGAAAAAGCAGAATGTCTTTCATTTTCTTGAAAAAAGGAGAAAATTGATGTGCAGAAAAGAAATACGTTAGAATATAATTAAGAAGGTGCTCAACTGCTCAAGAACAATAACGATTCTAACTTAAAATAATTCTATAAAGGCTTTTTTATTCCCAAAAAATAACGACACCTTGAATCAAATCTCCAAGTGCGTGATCTTGAGAGTGAATAAATATTATTTAATTGACCCTCAGGTATATCTTTTTATCTTCTTATCTAAATTTTTGAAAGCATAAAAGCTGTTTCTGAGTGGAACGTCGACTTTTCAGTGAAATATCTCATGGGAAAGTGTTTGCGAAGCAAAGACTGAACGGCGCTGAACGGACAAAGGAAGACTTTTGCTGTAAGTGTTGATGTTTGATCCCTGCCCCAGCATCAGCAGTCTGGTTAAATTTACCCTTTTAGATAACTATAGTAATAGAGTCCACCGCCCCGAGTGTCAGGTGGATTATTGCCTCTTTAAAAGTACCTCAACATTTTTTAACGTTCTTAAGTGTAAATGGATGCTGTGATTAGAAATACCAGAGATATATCAATTTTTACAAAATCTGTTACTCGAGTCTCGCATTAAATTTTCCTAGGATCTAACATCTTAATTCACTTCCAGAGTGACATTTGCAAGGAAGAAAAAACTTCATATAGGTACTGATTTAGTGAAACTCATTGTCAGTCATAATAATACTTACGGAAATTGAAATCAGTCAATCAACGTATGATAAAAAGAGATTCAATAAAGTGTGCGAAAACACAATTAAAATGTAATAAATGCAGACGAAATAAATCTAAAATTTAGTGTAATTAAAACGATGCTTTACTCACCGTAAGAATATTCCTGAAATATTACTGCGGCCTGTGCAATCTGAAATATCACAGAAAATACTTTCATTAAATAAAAATCTATAGAATTACAAAGCTAAATATATACTAGATAAATAAATAATTCCGAGCGTAATTTGTCAAGGAAACAAGATTAGGAAGCAGTCACTTTTTTAGACGACCCTGTGACAGTTTATAGGATCCTTTGCCGCACTGATGCAATTATAATGACTATGCAATAGCCAAATAGACTCTTTTAGTAAAAATTCAGGGTTGCGACGGAGGCTAACTAAATTTTAAGATGTAGCGTCTTTTTTGAATAATTGTTAATATCCGTTGAAAGGAAATACTAGGAGTGTATTTCTATAGCACTGCTATCACCTTAAAGACTTTTAAATGAGCTATCTCAATGAAAAAATTCCTTTTGAATCTTGGCGTTACCCTGAAGCAAGGTTAAGTGTCTCTGAATAAAAAAGGATCATATACTATATATATCTTAATATGAAAAGCAGGAAAGAAACGAGTGCTTTCGGTTTAACAAGTTCCTCACGCAGCAAATTCTTGTTGGAATTTTAAACCTGTTTTATTACCTTAAACTCTCCGCTTCTAATAATAATTAAAGTTACAGACAATAAATGTTAAATGACAATAAATGGTAAATTGAAATCTAATTTAAAAAGTTACTGCTCTATAAAATTGTCTTATGGAAAATTTAAAAAAAATATATATATATATATATATATATATATATATATATATATTGGAAAGAGGGAATTGGGTCAAGTGCAAATAAAATGTTTAACAGATTTCCATCTGGATGCTGCAAATCATTATTTGACACGTTTGGATGTTTGTCACACTGTATACAAGTGGCCGCGAATATGAATTGCAGAGAGAAAATCCGATCTAGAATAACGGTGCTCTATATAAATCAAATCAGCTCATAAATTGCGCAAAGCGTGTACAAACGTAATCTCAGCAGTGCAACGAAAATGCACGAAATTGCAATATCAGCTGATAATATATTAACTTCGGAAAGGTTGCAGCTCTATCTTGATAGAATTTTCAAAGATAAAATCAAACATCAGTACTTTTTTTATCAATTGAAATCAAATTTAAAAGCATCAGCTAGAAATTGTGAAGTAAATAAGTACTCAACTTATTGAGGATAGTGAAAAGCTGTTTTTATAGAGGAAACTTTTAAATAGATCCATGTTTGAAAAAATGCGGAGAGTCTGCAAAAAACTATATTTACTGCAGGGTTTCATATTATTGTCGTCTCGGTAATTTATTGTTAAAAATGATAGAGCCCGTATATGTCAAGGTGTTTGAAACAAGTTATGTTTACGCATGTAACACTCATCAAGATCTTTGTATATATAGTATAGTACCATATGGTATAAAAGGTATAACATACATAGTATGATCTACACACTGCTGAGGCGCTCTTACTTTAATCTTTTGTCGGTACAAGTGAGAGTTCACATTGCTTTCGAATCATGGTTGGCACTTACAATATGTAAATTGTAACTATGTATATACACTTTTTCATTTTTCACGGACAAAAAAACACCGGTTTTAAAGTTTTTAAGTTGAAAGGTTGTTACAATTAGAATGGTATACAGAAAAACACATGATTATTAATTTACAAAAAATTGGCTAAAGGATTTGAGAGCGAATTTTCTGGATGGCACGCGCGTTACAAACTTGGGAGCAACATTCATCTTTCGAAAGAAAAGTATGAACTTGGAAACATATCCGGATGACATTCGCGATTGGATCAAATTTAAAAGCGCTTACTCGACAAGTAGATGCAGCGGGATGAAATGGCGTAAGACCGATTTAAGAGCCGTTAGCAGACTGTCATGCTGTCATGCCAAGTGGCACTTGACTTCGTCGTTGCACGCACCTGGATATAGTTACAGAGCTAAATATTTCGGACTAGACTATTCACTCTTGGATACTAAATTTAGGTAACTCCAGAGGTCACAAAATACAATTTATTGTGCTGTTTTTGGCATTACTTAAGATGCAAAATTTTTCGAGGCTAAAACTGAAACACCTGCCTTCATTTTGGAGCGAAATCAAGAGAAAAGACCCAGTAGCATCGTGCCTAATCGTTTCGACCCGATTGTAAGCAATTATAGAATGCCTTTCAAAGAAAAACTTGGACTCTGCAGGTTCTGTGACACTGACGACAGCTGAGACCTGACAATTAAATTTCTCTTTGTGATGAACCAGAATCGAGGTCTCAGATTTAAGCCAGAAATCTTACTTTATTCTTAATTGCAATGATAATTCCTACAATTTTTTCTGAATTTAACACAATTTTACTTTTAACCTGGAATTTAAATATCTAATAATGCATTAGATTATTACAGAATATGTATAATGCTATTCGGGAGGAAGCTTTATTCGGAAAGATCTTTTAAGAAAGTGTAATACGGACTGGAAATTTATATAGTACAATAGACTATCTTTCAACCATTGGATTTGAATGCGCGAATTTTCCTGCTTGAAAACAGATAAGTATAGAGTGTGCTGAGTATCTGCATGCAAACACGTGAACCACGAATAGAGTCGACAAAGTACTTGCAAGAACTTGAATTGAGTTTTATATTCTCCTTGCGATTTCCCGACGTGACCGAGACCATCGATAATATTCACATGTATTGCGATCGGAGAAGGCAAAGACCGTGAAAACTGCAATTCTCTCCCACAAACAAAGTTTCTTTAAAAAATACATATGACTTATCCGAAGAAGTTGAGCTTGTTCCAAAGTATCAAAATAAAAACATCATTTGAATAAATGTTTGCTAGACTTTTTATGTCCTGAGATTTGAGCTTCGAGTAAGGATCGATTTCGAAAAAGTAAATTATTAATTTGAGTAGTAATCTGATGAAATAAAAGCAGGTGAAACAGTCTGACGAGTTTGCAGGTATATCGAACGAGCAAATGTCCGTGCAGAGAGTGCAGACTGGGGCGAGCAACGCGTGTAGTCATGGTAACCACCATCCCCTTGACATTACCCCATCAAGTTTACACCGTATCAGTTATAGAGAGCTGATACCTTATATGTACAAGGGAAACTATAATATAATGCACTTTTCATCTAAAAATATATATCGGATACCACCACCTTCACCACCCCTTTACCACCCCCATTACTCCCTATTTACGGTACCAAATTAATTAGCCAATTCTGGAACTTAATCAAATGTATCATTTTTCATCTAATAAAAATAATATTTTAATAAAGTTGCTTCTAAAATATTTCAATTTTAACCATTTAAAACACAAAATGTTGTGCATTTCCAAATTCCAATATATAGCTATTGAAAGACTTTTTATAGGTATGATAAAATATAGTTTATTTTTCATGCAAAATATATCTATCCACCAAAAAAACCCTAGAATTTTTAACTTGAAATTTTCATTATAGGTTCCCTCCCTCCTCATAGGTATAATAAAATTTTAAATTACACTTGTGATATACATATATGCACACGTGATAAAAGTGACACACTTATAACGATTGATTCAGAGTTGTGATGCGTTTCATTTAACTTATTTGAGTCTTATCGATTCACTAAATCGATTAAAACTTTTTCTCGAATTGAACTCAAAATTTCTTTAACTCTCCGCCGTCCACGTGGACCGCCAATACAGTTTACGATAAAAAAAATAATTTGAATATTTTAAGTTATTATTCAGATCCTCTGTTTGATCATTCAATTGTGTGAGGAGAGAATTAGGGACAATTGGGGAAGGTGAATCTGGGTTCTGTATATGTATTTAAACAAAAATTTAAAAAGTGGGCGTCACAAAATTAGATATTTTCATAAAAAACGCTTTAAAATCTGCAGATTGCTGTTCTTCTCCCCAAACCCAACGAAGCTTTTTCTTGAGCAACATTGACAGAGGACTCGCTATAAAGATCGCGTAGTTTTTGGATGAACTTTTGCGGTACGAACTTGATATTCCGAGAAATCTGCAAAGCGTTTTTATACGTTAGTTGGGACGGGAATTATCCCGTCCCAAAATAGAGCCCAAAATGGGCTCTATATTTTGTCTGGATCTGTTTGCACACCATTTTAGTTTACCAGAAAATCTACCCACAGGGGGCACGAAAATTGGCGACGTCTTTACGACATCGTTACGACATTTTTACGACATCGTAAAGACATCATATGCCCATGTTATTAAGATGTCTTTTCGACATCGTCAAATTCTAAGACGTCTTTACGACATCACAAAGACATTTTAACGACATGGACATAGGATGTCTTAAAGACGTCGCCAAATTTGGTGCGCACTGGATAGGTGATGAACCGAAGAATAACAGAATTTGTTCTTTTCTTGGTTAATCTCTAAATCAGCATCTTTTATCTTAGTTAAGACTTTAGAAAGCCACTGTATTGTATGTCTTTTATCATCAGAGATTTTTCTCAGGAGGCCTCAAAAAAATGAACAGCCCTGGGCCTCGAGTTGCCTTAATCCGGATCTGTCTCATCCTCAACTAAATACGAATTAAAATATTCTTCCAACTCGAGTTTCCACCATGAAATAAAATACTATTAAAATAAGAAAAACAGGTTAAAATATCTAAATGGGAATTGAAGGTTTAGTATTGCGTATAAAAATGAGAAAATGTACTACATACTATAATCCTCAAGGTACTTCTGCAAGTCTTCATGTATAATTTTGCTTCAAGCCTCAGTCACGTCGTATAATTGTTAGACTTTTTGCTAAAACGCACCTGTGCCTCAGAACGTATATCAGGAGCATATTCATGCACAGAGCACGTATTTGCTGTTGCACCTAGCCTTACATAAATGGCGAAAAGTTAGATACTACACACTAAACATGGCCGGGAACAAGTTCCTCCTCTAAATGCGGAACTGATTAGACCACGATGATGCGATGCCATTTTAATGTGATATCTGCGAGAGCGAAACTGGGAAACCATGAAATTTTACATTCATAAATTCAATTCATAAATTCAATTATTGATCCTAAATTGTTTAAAGATTTTCAAGATTTTTAATTATGCATCCTAAATAAAAAATAATGGATTATTTTGTTTAGCGTGAGCCTAAAGTTAGTTCTTAATGGTGCGATCGCAAAATAAAATTTACTGACATGTTCGAAAACGTTTACAAAGGTGATAAGCATACGGAAACAACGTATTACGCACAACGAAACATATACACATGTGAAAAGCCTCGAGGTACTTATTGTGCAATCCGAAACCCGTGGACGCGTGGACCTTACCTGCATATTATCGCGGATACCCCGGGTTATCGTCAAGAAAAAACAATAGCATATACGTGAGCTATAACAAGTAACAAGCATGAAATAAAAAAGGCAGAAAATTCCAAATTTACAATATGTATACACGATGATTTTTTTGTAAATCGTATCATTGGAATTAACAGAAGAGTAATTATGTGGTATACCAAGTTTCTGTGCTATCGAATACGTGGGTTAAATTAGTGGGGGTATTATAGAAGAACGGTACATGCATTTTTGTCTTGAAACAATAAAAAGATCTCTCTTCAACCATCTGCAAAAGAGACAATGACGCCTCCGAGAGGCACAGGATATCATGTCACTGCTCGTGCCAATCATTATAGTACAATGTACAATGTACATATACCCCGAGGAGTGTGTCTATTTTCGAGCGAGGCTCACTATTCCTACATAAATACTTTCCGTGGCGTTTCTGCGATGTTTTGTTTCTTTTATGAGACACTCAAGTCCAAATCCGACCCCATTGGGTGTGATAAGTGTGAGTCAAAAGTAAAGGCGTGATGACAGCGAAATACTCATGAAAACTTATATACTGTTTGACACGATTATGACTTTGCTTTTAATACAGTCTCACGTGTCAACAATTTCTGTCCTTCTCCTACTATACTTTTATCAGTTCCTTTTAGCACTTTAAATTTATAATTCCTATCGCGCTTCTAGGCCTATCTTGTACTAATTATAAAAAAAACTGTATTATTTCAGTTCTTGTCTCTGTTGATCATTCTAATTGGGGTAAAAAAAAATAACTCTTTTGTGTACTCAAGTTCTAATTTCCTGGAGAATAGAATAACGGAACTAAGAATCCTGCGTGTGAAAGTAAACGTGTGAAACTGAAGCGTTTCAACGTGATAACAAATAGTAAATAACCGTTCTTTAATCCGCCCTTTGCGATTTATTCGCACAATTCGTAGAGGCTTCTTGAAATTAGCAGTACAGTAACAATAACAGCTCTTGCAATTATCCCTAGAGGTATTTTTTGTGGGCGGCATTGCATGCCTGCAGTGCACGATAATCATATTTCTAGACTTTAGAGACATATCGGCTTCCAGGCGTTGATTCAACAAATCCAATACTCGTTACCTGTGGGACACATATTTTCTGAAACTGCTTTTCCCCGTTGTCCGTACACTCATAAGCATATTACATATATATATATATATATTACATCCATTATATGAGTAGATTATGTTAAGTAGATTTATGAAAATAGCTATGTACTTAATTTCTTTTAAGCACTTTTCCCGCATAGAGGAAGACTTATCTAGTTAATTACATAGGAAATCACCAATTGTGAAGAATGCATTTAAGCAGCCATATAGACCACTAGAAAATTTTCCCATGAGAGAATGCATCTTAGATTAAATCTTTGTATCCTGGATGCATCTTCATCCTCTATTACGCAAATTGAATTTGCATAACCCAGTCGCATCAAACAAATCTCAACCGAAAGTACTCTCGGTTTTCAGCATAATGTTAATGTAAACCGAAACACGTGAGTGAGTGAGTGAGGGGGGGGGGTGAAGATAACTACAGTTTAAATGCACCACGAATAAAAGAAATTGAGGATATACATAAATGTACTCATAAAGTCATAAAACTTACTTGGACATGACGATTAGACATTTCAATTAAGAAAGTATGAGATCATTCTTGACATTAGAATCATAAAATCCATTAGTGCGATTTATTGGTGACATAAGATTATATAAATATAGAGGTGCTAATTTTCATGTTGAAACACCGTCACCGCAATTTCGATTTGCATAGCTTTCGTGAATGTGGAGAAAGGCTTTACTCGTACCCCCGATAAAATCATTCCAATCACCTAGTTTTATACATCGTGTCAATTAAGTTAAAATACAATGGTCAGCAGTAGTCAACAGATAGTGAACTAGACTTACTTGTTAAGATATACATAGATATAATTAGCCGCATCTCTCGTGATCGTCATTCAACCAAATTGCATTGCAACAAAGCTCTGACGTTTCAATTACATAAATTCACTACTATTTCACTATGTAATATAAATTTAATACTTTCAAGAAATGAATAATATATTTGCTGGCACTTTTGCGGATATGGATAACAGAGCAAGTATGTGTTTTTTTTTTTAGCATTCTTGATTGAAAGAAAAGCAGGTGGTAGCTCTTCAGTTTCAAATTACGAGGACGAGGCTTGTCGCAAGTGAAGTGTAGAGAGCGATACGCGATGTAATGTATTAAGGGGTTTCATGGTCCCCTTGTCTTGATCAGATCAAGTGATCAGCTTTAACTCAGCGTTCAGTACAATATCATATCAGTGATTATAAACACATGCCGTGAACAACAGGCTTTAAGAAAGATTACGGAACGACGCAACGCATAGTTATCGTTAAAATTCAATTCCGAAAAATATTGTCATAAGTTACAAGAATCAGTTTCGTCAGGTTGAAATGCACTCATGTGCAGGTCATCATGCGTCAGAATCAATTTGTTCAGTCAATTTCAGCGCGAATGTCTGGTAAAGCCGGACATGCCTCCTTGCACATAAATAAATAAACCGGTTGTCTCTTTTTTGCAAAATATTTTGATACACGGAGTACCTGATCTTTGGCGTAGAATTCTCAAAGACCGGTTAGCCTATCGTTGAAGGCGTCGATTATGCGAGCAAAACCAGGTTTTATTCTTTCCATATTTTGCTCTTAACATGAAATAGCATTGGATGAAGAACTGGACTGACGCGATTTTTTTTTTTTTTTTAGATATATTTAAGATTTTTTTTTGAACATTAACTTTAGATTTATTTTGAGACGTTAGAAACTTTTTGGCCTTCATTTGGAAGGGGCAAAAGATTTAATGCTCTTACCTGATATTCAGAAACATTATTTAACCTAAAAGTCAACTGTAAACATTACACTGGGCTCAACATTTATATACTGACAGCTGAAAGTTCGGAAACCTGTCGAAAGTGTCGAATCAAATAAGATTAAAGCACTTTTTCCTCGAAAGGGCCAGACCATTTTCCCTCATTACCGAAGCCCCCGAAACAGGTTGGCCGCTAGATTTCTAGGAGCGAGGCTAGGAACCTAACAGGTATAAGAAAATTTTTGTTCTATTTGTCGAGATTTCTTATAGACCTGAGCATTCAGGTGCAACCTTCAGTCGGAAAAAACTATTTTAAAAAAAGTTTCCTAAGAGCTCTTTTAGTGTCAGTGGTACTTTGTCATGCTTTGCGATTATTTGTCGATTATAAAGTATAAACACTGTTATTGAATTAATTGCTCACGAAACAGAGGCAAGTTAAGGAACTTTTCATAAGATTAGTACCGACGGAAACGTTGAGGCGCTAATGCAACTGCGAGCGGTCGATACGAAGATCATAAATTAACCTTTTCATAATACTATAGACTGCTAGACAAACGAGTTTTATTTGATGATAGAAAGGATTAATAATGAAGCTCAAGACAAGTGGAAGACCGCTGTTCTATATGCAAAGGTGCACTTTTCAGGTTAAGTTTGTTTCAAAAGTATTTACGGTCCAACGAACAGAAGAGAGGAATCAGGAATATATAGAATCGCAGGGATTTACTCACAATTTTTAATAGCAAATCCACTCTGCTGAAACTTAAAAATGATAAAACACAAAATTGCACGAGAAAACACTTCACGAAAGAGACGAAACGACTACACGACACAATTCACACACTAGTCACGAAACAGACTGCAGTGAGTGATCTCTGAATCTGAAAGTCTGAAGTGGACTGAAACGAAACATATTGAAGTATTGAAGACACGAAACAATTTGAGTCTTAGCAGGTCTTACTATTCGCCATCACTTGTCATGTTTTGCCATCTGCTGGCGGAAGAAGGTACTGAGCAGTAGATATCAACATTGTCGAATATAGATAATCAATTTAAATTTTTTATAATTTTTGAAAATTAAAGTTTCTCAATTTAAAATTTTTTAAATTTGTTATCTATTAATTATTCGATTTTGGAAATTTATAATTGAAAAATATATGGATTTAAATGTTTTTTTAACTGGCTGTCTCGTTATTTCTGTTCTTTTATTTAAATTTATTACTATTACAAAGTTAGACGACGAGTTAGGAAGGGGGAATATTACCTTGAGAACCATGTACCTTGAGAAATAATACTATAAACAGCTATAAATATTTCTATTATCAACACATTTTTTTATTAAAGATTTTTAATAAGGGTGTAGGACAGGGTTGCAAACGTAATATCACGCTAATATACCTTAGGTAATTTACGTAGTTTTTCACATGTAAATTACGTACGTAATTTACGTCGAAACATCAAATGGTATAACCAGAGGTATAACCGTATAACCAAAGATATTATTATGTATAAACCAAAGCATAAACAGATCCTTTCATCAAAATCGATTTCTCGATAACAAAAATTGCGGGCTTAATATCTCTTTTCGGGAAAAAGAAAGAGTTTTTGTTAAAACTTTTGAGGATAGAGAACTCTCCGCGCCAAAATGAAGAAAGAGAAGAAACGTTGGATTTTGGATTAGTGGTTATCTGCACACGGTCCTGCCATTTCGAAATTTCAAATTCCCGTCAGGTATCGAGAGGGCAGCATCATCATGCACAGTGTGGCACAGTGTGACGAGGGCATGAGTACACAATTCAGTCGCTAGGAGCGTGTTATCGCTCCCGCAAAATGCGCAGCTTCATTCAAATAAGTTGTAAATATAAAAAATATAGATTTTAAGTTCGAACGAAAAGAAAGATTGACAGGCAACAGTTTATCGCAAATCGTCTTAACGTTTTGTTGAACCAACAAAAATTTTGTTCAATCAACAAAACAATTTTTGTTACACAAATATTTTTTTTCTATATGAAATTTTTTTTTTAACGCTCTAACAGCATCGCCGTAAAGACAACGTATTGTTATAATTTGGCTTTATTTTAAATTGTGCCAAATCGTTACCAATTTTCTTGGATTCTGTAAAACTGAGAACCAATGTAATCTTTCTGTTGGACTTCTGACACCTTTTCCTAGAGCGATTTTCCCAATAAAAATGTCCTTGGATTTCTTGTAAGAATTCACTGAATCTTCACTATCGCTTGGATGATCATTGGCTGTGGTTTCTTCAATCAAAACCTGCTGTCATAATAAAAATGTTATTTAACAATAAGGCCATGCACTACTTATGCGATCTCTACTTATAACCGACTAGATAAACGTGCCTGATAATACTTTAAATTACATTTTAGAAACTTTAATCTAATATCTCAATAAAGAACTAACGTTGCAGAGAAAAAAGTGTCAGTAAGGTAGGGATCGGATTAGTAATATGAAATAATTGATTAAAATTAAGATAATTATAATAATTATACACCTTGCTACAAAGCACAATTAAAAATTGTAAGGTATCGATCTCATTAAATGGCAAATCAAAAGTCAGAACTTCATTAAAAACTGAATGATTAGTGCTGGCTCGTAAACATTTAGTTTTCCTTTTTTTTATCTTCCTTCCTGTCTTACCATTCAGCATCAAAACTTTCACGTATGGATCTACAATATAATTTAAATAAATTGAATTTACTCTAAAAATTAAATAAAAGATTTCATCGTTTAAATGAATGATTATTTAAAAATTAAATAAAATAACAAATATCATACTAAATTGACTGATATCCGAGACAGCTGGCACGAATTTTATGTCACGTAGTTCCATCACGTTGATCGTCAGTCGTTGTGCCGTTGGTAAAAGACTTACACCTAATAAAATTTTCCCAAATTCCTAAAAATAGGTGATATTTAATAGGATTTTCATAGAAAATTTTATTGTTACAGTCAGTGGCACAAGAGCATGCACAAGAAGTATCCTATCTTAAAAAAGTTATTTTTCAAATTCAAATTTCAAGTTAGTACTTTCAAAAAGTACTTTTATAGGTACTTTTATAGGAATTCCCGTAAGTGCATTGAAAGTCTCATATTTTATGCGTTGAAAAATTACACTAAAAGAATACGCTTTTTATTCAACAATGATTGCAAATAACCAATTGAATATGTGAATGCATTTTGATCCTTTGAGAGCACTTGAAAAATATGCTTCTGTTTCTTTAAAATAATATACATATAATACTTATTTTTCCAGACATCGTGTCCCGCCCATGCGCTCTTGTGTCACTTATACTGTATTTTAAAAAGGAAATTATATTGTGAAATTAAAATACCTGATAGGACGGTTTCATATGATAATTGAGCATGTGCGTTTCTGGACTAACGAACATTCTTTTTACTTCCTTCAATGGTACTGTCAAAACACACAGTTGCGTGTGGTTGGCATAACGATCATGATCCATTGCTATAATATCCAAAATCCAGTCCTAAAATGAAAACCAACAATTAAATTTCTATCACTTAAATAAGTAAATACATGTGTTAAAAATTTAAAAATTGAAAATAAAATGTATTCAATAACTGCACAAGAGAGGCTCCTGCGCCTAAACTATGCATTCCACTTTACACCATTGTATGTTCCCAAAAAATAATCAGACATTTTTTTATCAATTTTTTTTCGATACTAGATTTTCTAATTATATTTTAAACCTTTGAAAAATTGTACAGTAATTATAAAATATTTCCGGAATAAATAAACTCACTTTTATGTCTTGCATCGTAACATTAGCAACAGCAAACGTCTCTCTGAAAATTGGGCTTGCAGTGTGTCTAATGCTACTAGTTTTGAACGTGTACAAAATTTGTTTCTTTTTGCTGGGCCAATGTTGCTTTACTATATTCACTATAACGTAAGGTTCCAATATACAATTGTATTGCTTTGGCGGAAGTCCCGATAACGCCTAAAACCGAATATTTTTATTTTCAAAATCCTACCACCAAAATTATATATATATATAAATAAATAAATATATATACAGGGTGTCACAAAGTCCCGGGACAGCTGGATATTTCCTCAGGGAAGATATTTTTCGTGGAAGGGAAGGTCATTCTAGAAGTAACTTTCAACGAGGAATTCAATGGTGACCTTAATTTTGACCTTCAAAATGACCTTCAGGTCATTTTAAGGTAATTTTTTGTTTTTTAAATGTAAACTCCCTTTTTTTAGATCGGCAATCGATAGAGCAGGAAATTTTACATTCAGGTATGTATCAAACTCGTAGGTCTGTTTTGACCTTCAGAGTAAATCTAAATTCTAATCTAAAGTCATTTAAACTATTCAAAGTGCCGGGACGGCTAGATATTTCCTCGGGCAAGATATTTTTTGGGGAGGTAAAAGTCACTCTTTAAGTAACTCTCAACGAGGAATTCGATGGTGATCATTATTTTGACCTTCAAATGACCTTGAATGTTACCTGCAAGGTCAAAATAATGGTCACCATTGAATTCCTTGTTGAAAATTACTTAAAGATTGACCTTCACCTACCCAAAAAATATCTTGCCCGAGGAAATATCCAGCCGTCCCGGGACTTTGACTGGTTTAAATACTTTAAATGACCTTAGATTTACTTTGCAGGTCAAATTATACCTACAACTTAGGCACATACCTGAATGTAAAATTTCCTGCTCTATCGATTGCCGATGTAAAAAAGGGGGTTTCCATTTAAAAAACGAAATATGACCTTCAAATGACACTGAAGGTCATCTTGAAGCTCAAAATAAAGGTCACAGTTGAATTTCTCATTGAAAGTTACTTCAAGAATGACCTTCCCCTCCACGAAAAATATCTTACCTGAGGAAATATCCAGCTGTCCCGGGACTTTTGTGACACCCTGTATATTACTTATTACCGTATAAGAGTAAATTTAGTTTTCCAAACTTTACACTCGCAATAATAAATATTTTTTGCTAAAAGTAGGCCATTTACTTCCGAATATACGAAACGGAAATAAATGGCCTAGTTTTAATAAAACATACCTATATATTTATTATTGTGAGCGTAAGGTTGGCGAAACTATAAATTTGCTCTCATATTATACATATATATGAGAGCATATGTCAATTACTCTAGTAATTACCACAAGCCCTTAACATTTTCATCTTATCTTATATTTATTCATTTATTTTGAATTACTTCAATGCCAATAAGAAGTTTTCCAGTAACGATATTTTCACAAGGTGGTAGAAAGCGAAGACTCATCGTTAATTCCGTGGGGAATTCTTTTGTCTTCTTATCGTTCTTTTGCTTTTCCATAGGCATCAAATTCTGTTGAAAATTGAGAAAGAAAATTTGCTTTATAAATAAAATTCATAATGAATAAAGAATAATTTAAAAATTTTAAAATCCTTTTGGAATTTATATGACATAAAAATAATCACAAACTAATGAATATCATCGTTATTTAATGTAAAGAATTCATTTATATTATATATAGACGATTCAATTAATTACCAACGTCGATGAAGTTTCAAAACATTCGAATTGACAATTACTGGAATTAAATGAATCCCTCATTGTTTTTGGAGTTTCTGAAATTGTTCCTGCAAACAATATTCATTACACATTTTTCACTTCTTTTCAGTTACATATATACAGGGTGACCATTTTAATTGAGAATTGGAAATATCTCTTAAAATACTATATCTACAAGAAAAAATATTCAGACAAAAATTTACAGAACATAGTGACATTGAGGTCAATTTTCAAGGTGATTTGAAGGTCAAGACGATTTTTTAAAATGGTAACCCTTATTTTTGACATTTGACATATTTGACATTTGATTTTTTTGCATAGATTCTAAATTGTAGAACTGCATGTTACCATTATTGCTCTCCTCATAGAGACTACCTAATCTCCAGGATCTGTAGCTCACGTCATTCAATTTTAAATCCTCATTTGGTCGTTTGAAGTTCAAAGGAGGGAGCTTATTTTTTCTCTCTGTAAAAATGATAAAACAACCACAATAAGAAACTGACGTCAAACATTGTCTTATCGCAATTCAGTTTTTATGCTGCTTTTAAAAGAGCCTTCCAGCATTTATCCTTTACACATAGAAAAACTGGGAGTTTCAATTTTGTTATAATATCTCAAATGAGAAGGTATAGTTGTTTATTCTTCAATGGTTTAATTTCAATATATTCTAGAAACTCTTTCAAATATTTTAACACAGGACAAAGACATGTGTTTCTTTACTTCAGAAACGAGCTTATCAGTGAAAATATTAAATCCTTACGATATTGGCATAAAAAATGCGCATATAACTGTAGTTTATACAACTCCTTATGCATAATATTCAACGAAGGAAACCCAGGAAAAGAAACATCAGGTGTGTATCTCGTGTGAACAATAGCGCATCTTTTCAAACTTGAACAGTATGAACACATTCCCTGGTTAAACCTAAATGCTTCGTGTGAAACAGGTCATGTTGTTTGAACAAAGCATTTTTCGTAATAGGTGACGCATTAAACTAATGTGTGACTTGTCGACATTTATAATAACTTTTTTTTACAAAACTATAGACATATACGGAAAGGAGAGCTTCACATTTTTTATGATTCAAGCGTAGAAGACAAATGGTTATATTTTTATCCATGATATTATGATATTATGGATAAAAAATAATGCTATAAAACTGCATTCTGATTATACATATACATATAGGTATGTTTTATATTTCTTTTGTTCTTGTTATTAAAATGAAAAAAATAAGTAGGACTACATATATTGTTTACTTACTTACAAGTCTTGCGCATTCGTAGCCAATGCATCCTGGGGTGACAAAACATGCAAGGATCAACAGTGTTATCAAGAAGACTGTTGCACCGAAGCAAACCAATAGAACTCGGCCCCATGGGCCAAAAATTTCGTCGTTCACCATTCACTAAAACATTCATTTGTTTATTTTAAAGAAAGTTGATTAAAACATACCTTTGAACTTATCAATTTTTGATAAAAAGCATGATAAGTCAAAGAAAACAAATTTTTCTTATACACATGAATTCTCGTGCAATGTCAGCAGCGTTTGCTTATTGTTAACGTGCACAGAAATTAAAATGATAATTGACATATAAT
>JAUEJJ010000045.1:6974115-7007884 GCA_032164275.1 Synergus coniferae
TGAATTCTCGTGCAATGTCAGCAGCGTTTGCTTATTGTTAACGTGCACAGAAATTAAAATGATAATTGACATATAATCCATGCATGATTTACTAATGTAAATATTTTTTACTTCACGATAATACATATGTATATTTACATACAATCTTTGCCACATTGTTTACTCGCACTCGTGAAACATATTGTGCAATATGTTTCACGGTAGATTATTATGCATAGATTATTATATACAATAGGTAATAATATTTTTTCATAAAATTTTGCATTGTTTTTTTTTATCTTTACTCATATACGACAGATTGCACTTTTGTGAATTGCGGTCAGTTTTCCGTACAAATACTCGCGCGTGGACATAAAATGAGTTGTGGCGGAAAAAGTATGTTTTTGATATACATATAACTTACTCGGCTATAATTGGATTCCATGATAAAAAATGTGTTTGGCCTCTCTTTGGGAATCCAAAGGAGAACCGCATTTGAAGTATAGCCAATTATCCCGTAATAACCATTAACGCCCTCAAGATCAAGTGTATATGTACTCTGAATAGAAGAACTTGTGACAATAGTTTTTTTAGATAAGAGATAGCACACAGAAAGAACACTTGCGCGGTTAAACCGATCGGCCGGTTACTGTCGAGAACGCCATACACTTTTAAACTAACTACCGATGAGTTTTGCTACGTTGCGAGTGCTCACACTCTTACATATACACTCAAATCTAAAGTACTCATACAATAAAACATTACACGCATGTTGTGTAGCATACAATTCGTAATTCTTCATTTTTAGATGCGGAAAATCTGTAGCGATAAACAGCACGTATTACAATATATTGTAGGTGTTATATATATATATATATTATATATATATATATAAATGTATAAAACCTTTGTATTTGATACTGCAAAGGATATTCTTTTTATATCCTCCGTTTCTATTAGACTCGTTTCCGGTCAAATGATATATTTCTTTGGATATTGTACATCCGAAAACTCCTTACTTACGATTTCTTTGAGGCTACTTATATGTTTGAAATTTTTTTTACTCAGATTATAACTATTTTCAAAATAACATTAAACAACTTTTTTGCTAAAATCGGTTTTGCGGATTTTAACCTTGAAAAAGCAATTTGCGCTATTTTCCACCACTTAATTCACCCATCTTGAATTAAATATGTCTCAAAATTTTTCAAGGATAAGACACGCCTTTCATATTAATTGAAAGGCGTGTCTTTAAAAAAAAAAAACAATGTGAATAACGTCGCAAATACGTGTAGGAACGATAGAAACTCTTCAGTTGGAGAACAATACGGGACCAATATAGTGATTGTATTTATCGTCAACCTTTATCTGCCTTTGCGCTCAGCATAATAAATAACTTTTACCCGTATACATTTTGTGATTTTTAACCTTTCCTTTTTACGATTAATTATTTTAAGAATATAAACAAATATTTTTAAGTTTCTATTACAGTCTAAGAAGTACATATTTTATATATTTAATTTTGTATTGTTTTTAAAGTGTTAAAAAATAAGTAGGTAATTAAGAGAAAATTAGATTATAACAAGGAGGAAGCACTGCACTGGTTAGATATTATTATATATTCAAAGATAATTTTTGTTATTTCAGAACAATTTAAGAATTAAGGATTAATATTTATAGCAGACGAGTGTGTTTATAGCTCACTTCCTTGACAATGCGCGAGCGACGTAATCGATAATTTGTATAGCCTTCATGATATATTTTATGTCTTGGATGCGCCCGAACAGTCAAAGTTATGCGATTTCAGATAAGAGTAATGGTTTTTTAAACGACAGTTAATTGACTTTTGAATATTATTATTCAACGTAAATAATTTTTCCTTCCTCTATTAAAAATTTAAATATATCATATAGGCATAAAGAGAAATGTCGATATTAATTTCGTCAAATTAATTTTAACAGGAATTAATGAATGGAAGTTATATACTTAAAAGCTGATGAAAGTTTGAAACAAATTATTCAAGATATTTGAAAGATTTACATTTTACACACTGTTACACCGTCATTCATAAATTCTTGTAAATTCTCTCAGGGTCATATAAACTACTAAAGATAAAGAAGAAAATCCACTGAACAGCGTTCAATAATAAAATAAAATTAAACAATGTTAAAATGTTCATAAAAAATTGAATGATATGATCCTTTCAAATAAAAGTACATACATATCAGAATTTATAGTTTCTTCTGATTACTGCAAACTTTTTTCTTGTATATGTACAAAAATATTGGTTGGCCAAAAAATTCAAACAATTCTTTGTCTCAATCTACTTACCAAAAAACATGAATAACTACATTCGACGCTCTCCAACAGCAATACCCGATCGGCAACATGATTTTTCGCATAAAGAATCGCACCGGTTTTTTAAAAGGGTTTCAAATAGGTGCAAAGCATTTTTAATGAAAATTTCTCCAGAATATTCTCTTTTTTGAAGATTCTTGTTGCGTGTTGTAAGTTACATATAATATAAGGAATAAAAAGCGTTATGCAGAGACGAGCAAAGATTAATGGCGCGAGGCCATCACCTTCTACTCATATTGCATGACTACTACTTTTATTTTCATTTACATATTGCAATATAAATAAAGCCGCATACAAGTCCATTCATAAAAGTATTAGAAAGGTGCCCAACTGCCCATGCAGTGGGCAAAATATACTAGGAACGTTTTTAGAATGTTCCAGGAACGGTCCCTCTCTATGTCTGATGTCCTAAAAACGTTCTATATAAGGACGTTATTAATGTTATTATTAAAACGTTTTTCGGACATCGGATATAGGGACCGTTCATAGAATGATTTTTTGAAATGATCCAAAACCGTTTTTAGTATAATCGTTTGTCTTACTGGGTGGGGATCGGAGAGAGTACCTAAGTAAATATATAGAATCGGACTTGATGATATGTCGCCGACCTCGATCCCTGGACGGCAACTCCTTTCACTACAAAACTTCTTCTTGGACTTCTTCCAGTATACTACGATGCCAGCCAGAAGCTGAATCGAAACTCAACATCAGTTCACTGACAACAGTCGTTGCTCCTTGCACGCGGTTACCACTTGTGGCAATCGACGATTTTGCGGTTGGCTCGCTTTCGAAAGTGACACTCCGAATCCGATCGATCGGTCTCTTTAATTTTAAGCAGAGTTCCATGAGTATTATATTTGGGTATTAATAGTTTCTCTACTTTTATAATTTTTAGGTCATTTCATTTATCATTAGAGAATTATAAGCACTTTTTCCTATTTTTGATCGCACTTATAATAATCATTACGTGGACATAATGACCCATCTAATAAGCTATGATAAAATTGATCTATAAAATGATCTAATAGAATTTCAATCTCATTTTTAGGAAATAGGGAGTCATGAGAAGGTAAACTGATACAATTGAAAAACATCTTTAGCTAATATGTCAAAAGTGAAGGCCACGTGTGTCAAGTTGGGTGTACTTTTACTATTTTCTCAATGTGAGTTGTTTTAAATACATACACAAATATCATACTGAGAATTGAAACGAAACTCGTTTAAAAACTTGGATATGATTTCAAAATTCCTCAGAATATTATTTCTAATTTACATTCTTGTAATTTATTTTTATTTCGAAGAGTATATATTATTATAGTATATATTATATTAGTATATATTATTTGAGCAAAGCGTGTCCGTTTCACTTTTATATGTATTTCTGACAGTAATTTTTGTTTTCTCATTTAAAATTATGTATACACATACTTATTTTAAGTTAATGTGATTTATTAAGGTTCACTAAAAATCTCTTTCTTTATTTTATATCCAATATTTCAGGCGTGACGAGTTTAATAATACCAGAAGAGGTTCCTACGATTCTTTCCCTAGTCTACTCGAATATTCCACCAATTAAAAAAGGTCAATCAATAAATATTAATTTAGTATTTAAGAGTAGTTTTAAATATATGTATTTGCTATTGATAAGATTTTAGTCGCGAGTTCCCATCTATTATTTCCGGCCTTGGCATAATAATCGCAGTACACTTTCACTATATGTATACATATATATAATTTGTAACCAAAATACTTAACATTGCACGCACACAAATTGTCACATATATCCTTATGATATTTTGCAACATTATAATTTTAGACATCATTAGACATTACACCTATTACAGCTTTAAAAATTATAATTTTTGAATATGAAATAGGAACGGATTCGAGACTCGGTGTTGGATTTAGTCTCGGAGAACATGCTGATTTCCAAATTGTCGTTGAACTCGGTCCGCAAACTGAAACAGAACCGATTGGAGATTCCAGTTCTGATTCGAAAATAAGAAGAGCGGTAAGTTTTTCCTACTTAAAATTTCATGAAACCTCGTTAAATCAAATAAAAACCCTGAAAATCCAATAAAATCTCGCAAAATTCCTTAAAATTCCTTAGAATTCTTATAAATTTCCATAACTTTCCTGAAACTCCTTAAAATCCCACGAAATCTCACTAAATCCCTTAATATTCTCTGAAATAATCTGAAATAAATTTCCTTAAATCCTTCGAACTTCATTAAAATTATTCAAAATCTAACAAAATATATATCCTTAAATTTCTTAAAATCCCATCAAATTCCTTAACATTACTTAAAATTCAATATAATCTTGTTAAAACTCATAAAACTCTTAAAATTTTTTCCAAATTTGATGTAATACAATATACTTACTTGTCTTGCAATTGAAAAAAAATTTATTTCAAGGGCCTAAAATAATTTTGAATTTCTATTTGGAATCACGTTATGTTGTATATTTTTGGTATTTGGATATTTTTAATTGTCCCCGCAATGTTTGCCGCGCGTTGTAGCGCTTGCATAATATTGCTAGCAAATAAATAAATAAGGTGATTTAAAACATCTAATAATTGCTACATCTAGGCCATTTTGGACGCCGCAATGAGAGGAGAAATGGGTCCTTATGCTCAGGCTGTAGCAAAGTACCAGATGCAACGTAAATTAGAAAAAGAATTCACCAAGTTAATGGAGTTCAAGAAAAATTACGAGAACGAGAAAAAGAAATATAAAGGAGATGAGAAAAAGGTAATTGAAAATCAAAGCTTACTTACGGTTTTTTTTTTTTATATATAGAATAACTAATATCAAGCTTTTTACCAATTTTGTATTTTACAGAGTGAAGCCACCAATTGGCTCTCCAACTGGAGTAAAGGAATGGGAGAATCTGAATTTGAACCTGAGAGACAAAATTTGCCAAACATTGCAAGATTAAAAGTAGTTGAGCATAGGACAAATAAAAAGCCTGTACCTACTAATAATAAGGAGACAGAAGTCGTTATGGAGGAATTAAAAAAATTATATGAAGCACAAGGAAATGTTGAGCAACCATCACAGAAACAAGAAAAGGTTTCAAAAGAATTAAAAGTAAAAAATTCAACTAGTACTTGAGGCAATTTTATACCTTTATAATTATTGAAATTTTTATAATATTGCATTTTCGAGCTCGAGAAAAATTTCGGACCCTAAGAGAGAATGACAAGAAGTTTTTAACGATCAAAGGATTTGTATGACGAAGAGAGGAAATCGATATAGAAATCTATATCAAAATATAATAATAAAATATATAAAATATATAAAATATATAAAATATAATAATAATTTACTATCTATTTATCCATACAGTAATTTATCAAACGCCAAATTCAATATCCTATATAGCTGCAGTTACCAAGTGCCAGAATTGAAATATTATTAAAGGTCATGAGAATTTTAATTACCGATAAATTCCAGTGACGTGTAGGTCAAAAAAAAAATAGAAGAGAATTTAAAATAAGTTTAAGGTCATCTTTTATAATTTTTTATATGTGTAGTACAATGAATTTATAATTATGTAATGTGACGCTTGTAATGTAGTCCGTGGAATTTTCCCTTGAACTGGATAATTAAAATTAACTTTTTAATTATAAAATTTCTAATTTGAAAGGCTTTCAATTTAAAATTAAGTAGGTACGTATTTAATTTCAAGTTGGTGAAATATCGTACAATCTTGAAATTTTTTTTTAATAAAACTGTTTCTTCTTTTGTAGACATTTTTATTGCATTATATTACATGGAATATTTAAGATATATTTTATCACGACGAATATAATTACATTTGGTTTCTATTTACGATTATTTCTATCCTTAAGTTTGATTCATAATCGATATCTTAGAAGAATTCAAAAGATTTATATCCAAAGACACACGCATTTCTAGTTTAATTACAATATAATACAATCGTCGATTTTTTATTTTACAAATAAGTTAAATGCGTATTTTGGTCTTTCAAAAAAATGCGGTTCAAGCAAAATTTAGATTATTTATCTCTATGAAAAAACTTACAAAAGCACTTTTTAAAAAGCTATTGGATTCTAAAAAAGACATTTTATTTATTGATGGAGATGTTTTTTCTTAAACCTTCGGATTAAATTATAAGTTTACCAAAAACAATTCTACTCTCACTACTGATTCTCATTGAAAATTCAATCAGTTAATCAGAGTATAAAAATGAAATGTCGAAAATAGAAATGAAAAAATTATTATGCATCGACCAACAATAAATTTTATTTACTTCAGCGACAATGATTATGTTATTATTAATATTTAACCTGCAACTATACATAATATTTAAACTGTAATGGTACTGAAGGTCGATATATTTTTCTTTTATCCTTTTTCTTTTGTTTATAAAGTAGGAGTTTTTCATATTGCATTTACAAGATAAAGTTACTATTTTATGTTTCCATATCAAACTTGCAAAGTGCAACAATAGGTTTTCCTTATTTTAACAATTGATCGTAAGTTAATTAATATATTACAAATACTTACAGGAGATTATAAACAATTTTTGTATTCAAATAAAAACTGTTGGTCCATCTAAAATTCTGCCAACAAACTTTTCTTAATTTAATAACATACTTTGGTTGATTTTTTTATCATTGACTAAAAAATCGAGGAAATTATCATTTGTTAAAAGATTATTTATGAATTGAAAAAATTATTTGATGAAAAAGCAACGATCTTTAAAACAAGCTAATTTTTAAGATCATTTTCGCCAACCGTATTTTGCATTCGCATTTTTTCGTAACACTCTGTATCCAGAGAAGGCATGAATTCTATCACGTGACTTCGATATCTTCATTATCTTCGTTATCAGTTTGATCTTCCGGTCTTTGAGGGCTTGGCAAAGGACTTGCGTCACTAAGCTCCAATTTCAGTTTGTCACCATTAGCGTCGCTTAAATCTGGATTAGGGTTGTTCTTGTTTGGCAAGGTTTGCTCTCTAGATCCTCCATTTTGCAATAATTCTCGCTCTTTGCTGTTCCTCCACTTCATTCGCCGATTTTGAAACCATATCTTCACCTGAAATTAAAATAAAGCAATATGTTAGTATAATAATAAAAATAAAATTTAATTGATAATTTTGAGGCAAATTTTAATAATAACAAGAACGTCTGATCTAATTTGAGTCTCCCCCTGGTGAATTAAGTTTCGGATAGAAAAAATTCTATCCTTTTGAATCCATTTTATTCCGGATAAATTTGTATCCGAACCAAAGATTTTCATTTCAATTTAACCCGAAAACGGATCAAAGATAAATAATTAATAAATGAATGAATTGTTAGGATTCATTCTGATTGGTTTTAGATTAGTTTCGAATTTATTCGAATTGGGGCTACAGATTGAACAGTATATTGAACGTCGTTTGGACTAATTTCGGATTAAAAAGTATTGAAAACTTCCTTCTTCTGATTAGATCGGAATCAAATTGTTTGCCAAGCTATAGGGAAAGCTTTCTGATTGGTAATTGGGCGGGACTATTTAGGGGGTTACTATATATATTTTATATATATACATATATATATCTGATATATATATATATATATATATTATATATATATATAATTGAGGGTGGGATAAGGAACCCTTACATGTATTCACATATATCCTTCGTAGATTTTTTATGCAAGCTGCCGCGTTATGTGTACACGAATTGAAATGCAATAATAACCAACCATGGGACCGTTTAGCGTGTATAGTAATCCCACACTTAGTGCGAGTGTGTTTAACGAGATCTCGATTCGCTCGTTCAAGAATTTGATGCGAGAATACCAGGAAATCGTTTGCAACTGCGATAAGAGCGCATTTTCAATGCCGAGTATACGATTCTGAGATTGTTGAAAATTGAAAATCGTATCTGCTACCAGATGCTGTTGAGTGTATCGAATATCTGATTCTAACGACCATACACTTCGTATCGCAAGCATAAAGGTCGAATTATTATATGTAGTTATTATGTCAAAAATAACATTTTCAAAGATGTAGAAAATGATTGCAGTGATTTATTGAAACTATTTTTAAGGAATTTCCAGGGATTTTTAAAAGATTTCAAGAGGTGTCAAGTGATTTCAAAATATTTTTAAAAAATCAACTGGACAAATTTCCCAGTCCCAGTTTTATTGTACATCTTTTATTGTAAAAATAAGACAGATTTTGATTTGAATATCAAAATTTTAAATTTGTTACTATATTGAATATGGTAGACCCTAACTATTATCGAGAATCGATCTGTGCAAACACCTTTTTGAATTTTCGTCACGTGCAGTTGACACTCTGACCCAGGTCAAACTTTATTCACGCCTGCTATATGTATATTATCAACTCTTTGCTGAGGGCCACATGCGCCCCCGGCGCGACGGTATACAAACTTTTCTCACCAATACATAATTTTTACTTAAATTTGATGTCTCTACAATTAAAAAATTTTTTTTTTAATTTCGGGAATTGGAATTTTCCGGAATTTAAAAATTCGGGTTTTTTATATTGTCGGAAAATTGAAATTTTGATAATTTTATATTTTAATTAATAAATATTTTTCATATACATATTTCAATTTCTTATATAAACATTTTCGGTGATATTATTTTATATTCGGGAATTGGTATTCTTCGGGAAATTCAATTTTCGGGAATTATTTTTTGGATATTTTCTCACATTCGAGACTTTGGTCTTTCGGGAAAAAGAAATTGTCTCGAGTATAGGCACTGATTGAAATTTCGAGAAATGAGAAACTGATTAAGGTAACAGACATTCTTGGTTAATGAAATGGAATCAAGCGAAATAGAGTTTTCTATAGTGGCACACATTGTTTTCGAGTGTTTTGTGCGTTTTATGCGAGTCTGGCTTTACTTTTGCTTCCTTATTTTCCTTTTCGGTTTACTGGGACGGCATTGATTGATTGTCCCGTCACTGGCAGAACGACGGAGCCTAACAAAAGTAACAAAACGTTACCCCGCGCTTTTCGGCAAAGTTGAATTGCTTGCGCTTTCTTTGCGTTCATCCGTCACGCCCGAGTGTTAATTTTATCTTCCTTTTCAAGGATATAGTCAATCGCGAAATGATCACCATATCGTGACGAAGCGAACAATGCAATTCAATATTATATATAATATAAAAAGCAGAAAGCTTGTGACTCGAAATTTTATTTTTTAATTTATTAATTTATTAATCATTCCGGAAAATTATAATGATTTTTATCATCTTTTTTGCAAAGAGAGGCCTCAGAAAATAATGCAGAAAAATGAGCAGCATAATATATATATATGAAAGATATCAAAAATGCCATCACCACTTGTCGCATATTCACAAGCACGAATTTCTACTTGAGAATTCAAAGACTTGACTTTTCGTCGCTTTTATCAAGCGCGCCGAACATCCACAATGAAAACTTTTCATTTAAAATGAGTTTAAAATTCTTATTGAAGATCGGTTAAAAATGCAAAAATGTGCATAATTTTATCTTTTTATGCCCGTTTAATTAATTATTTCTTAAGAATCGATGAATATCTAAAACTTTTGTATATTTTGAAAATATATTTATCATAAAATTTATTTCTATTTATAAAAATCCAGCCTCCAAAACATATAAGTAAAACGAACGAACGAACGATTAACGAATGGAATTAGCAAGATTATTATTGCTATAAAATTCATTTCTATGGAGCTCTGAAAAAAATTTGCAGGAGAGCATCAGCAGATCGGGACTAAAATTTGGTGCTGGGGAGTACCTTGGCTCCTTGGTCATGGTTTGGAGAACGATTGCGAGGATATAATGATATCCAGGAATGCGTTATAGAGTGAGCGAGTGGGTAATCGTTAAACGATTGGCTGCAGCCACCGGCTCCGGCAGAGGCGACCCTCGCCTCGGCCCGTATCCTCCTTTTAACTCCCCCGAGTTGGGAGGTAGCTACCCTACCCCCATTCACCCTCGTTCCACCACTTGGCTTCGCTTGGCTTGGCTTGGTGTGCGTGTGTCCCATGCCTCATGCCTTCCACACTGTTCCCCATAGCCATGCCTAGTGGCGGCGGTGGCGCCATCTGGTGCAGTTTAATAAAAGACGATCGATTATGACGTCGGCCTCAGAACTACCCCTCGAAAGAGAGGGTTGGAACGAGAGGGCAGGGGATGATCCAAAAGCACCGAGTTGGTGGCAGTGAAGGGACTGGGGGTGGTTGAATGGTACACGTGGAGGTGGTGGCCGAGTCGGCGGTGGCGGAGGTGCAGGAGGTGCAACAGAGATGCCGAAGATTCGCAAAGAGGGGGTAAGGTTTAGGGGATGGCGGTTCAAGCATAAAAACTCCCCTGGAGCTCTGCGAACGAAGGGCGAATTGGTCCGCTCTACACTACATCTCTCTTGATGTATGGAAGGAACTAATTCATATTATATGTTAATACCACAAAGGTAGAGGCTCTATAGATTTATTGTTTTGTTGCAGTTTCCTAGAAATAAATTTATGCTTATTAAAAGTGCATGCATGCAAATATAACTGATTTTAGATTGCACAGATCCTGTTATAGGGATCATCACCCTCGTCGAAAGTATTTGAAAGTATTTCCATTTTCCAGAAATGGCACGTCAAGTGTCAGAAACGTACGTCGATCGTTCGCCCTGCTGCTTGTTCGAGGGTGGCTTTCTTCCATACACGTGTGAAAAAACGGATATTCAAGCGTTAAAATGTGGCAAAAAAGAAAACCATATGTATATCGTTATGAGGAGCTAGGGATGCGAATTATTATCGATATGGTTATACACTATAAGAGATCGAGGAAAATGGAATAATTTTTCTGAATGTAATTTTGAAATGACTAAAGTACGTATGTACTAAGTACTTATATATATATATATATATATATATACCAGATTTCAAGGAGAAAACTTTTGTTTTGCGCAGCTGAGAGATTAAAGTTGATCCACAAAGGAGAAATCTAAATGCATATACCCGAGTATTGTATATTCATAGTTTCTTAGCTACTCCCGCCATCTCGAGGGTCCACGATCCCGTTCTCAAAGTAAAATCCATAATACATGAAGGTCCATGGCTAAGTCGAAGCTTAAGCCGCAAGATATTGCGCGGCGTTATATTCATGTTATGCTCTGCTAGCGGCAGGCTTTGTTTTTAATATCTACGTCAGATTATGCCGCGACTTCCACTGCTAAGCGAGACAATCACCCCAGCATCTTTCTTTATATTCTCAAGATAAATTTTCCATCAAAATTCAATAAATCAAAATTCATTATTTGCACATAAATGCCCTTGATTTTCTAATAAATATGTACCCGAATTTATCGAAAAGTGCGAGAATAAAACGATCCTTGCCTAAAATTCAAATTCTTGAAAATTATTAAAAAATAAACAATATATCTTTTAAATAAATTGTATTACATATATGCAATGGAGTAAATTACGCATGTCGCGCAACTTTTAAGAATGTGACGACACTTTTTATTTTATTCTAATAAAATGAATTGGTCAGTCTTTATCGATGATAATTTGAAAAGTATCTTTCTAAAAGATCGTCTACAAATTGTGCAAATAGTGCAGTGAGTGGGGAAGTGCTTGATGTATAACGGGCTCATCTGAAAGGCAAGCTAAGGCAAACTCGAATAGTACCCGGCTAATGGGTACAAATTGATTTGACTGATGGAATCCAGGAAACTCTATATCCACTGAAATACAAACCTAATGGTCGATCTATCTAAAATGTCAGCGTCAGGTCTGTGAGAATATCACACAAGTCTGCATTTTGGCTAGGGTTTGCAGGCTAGCTACTGCAGACATGGCTCGATTCCTCCTCGAGACTTATTTTGATCTCCTAACATCGCGTATTAACTTGGATCAAGTTATATAATATGAAAATTTGAATACGAATGCTAATAGACTCATAACTTTAATACTCATAAAAAAGTGTCTCAGTTCCAAAGCCTGTGTCGTGTTAAAAGCAGGATTGAATATCGAAATAAAATTTTCTTATAGATTGAGCACTCTGGCTTAAAATCGCCTTTTTCTGAAGATGACTTCGTCTTCGTCGTATAATTCATCGTTTCTTCTCCTAACAAAATCGCATAAACAGACACGGAGGAGGGAAATAAAACGATTTTCCATTCTTTATATATAGCAATAAGCAGGCTATTTGTCCTGATCGAAGATGGAGGTTTTCTTTCGACTTTAAATAAGCTGTCAAATCCAAGAGAGGAAATTCTCTATTCTTCTTTCCTTATGACGCACTAAAATTTTCAAGAGAAAACAAGTCGAGAAGAGATGAAATCTTTTGATTTTAATTTGGGGCAAGACGATCTGGTAGCTGAAATTATAGGATTATAGGACTCTGATAGGACACTTAATTTGAAAAATCAACCTTTTATTCAAGTCGCCCGAAGGAAAACTGTACGTATTTTGTCGAATCGCGAATTAAGACTGGGAGCGTGATCCTGACAAGCTGTCATCCCGGTGTTAACGTGAACTGACGTAACCGTCGGCTTGGATTACTTAAAAGACAACAAGCCCTCCAGGCATTTTTCCATTCTTCCTTTCTTTAATTACGCCGGACTTTACAGCGCCTTGAGAGAATTTTCCTTTTAATTCTTCACAGCGATGAAGAGAGAGTCGTGCGAACGACGTTTCTGGAAATCCACAGTTTCAGAATCTAAGTGTGCATGGGGATAAAATTATTCTCAACGGGTAAAAATAAGATAATTAAAATTGTCAAAAAATTATAATTACTTCTCAAAACAATTTTTCAAATGTTGTAACGGAGCGTTAACCAAGATAAAAAATATATATTTTTAAAACAATGAATGTTATTTATTACTCCATAAGTACACCTTTTCCTACATTTATTATTGAGCATGACACTTGAGAATGATTTAATTGTTTCTTAATAAGGTTCTTGCATCGTCGGATGCTTAATTTAAGGGCGGATGTTTTCGAAATGATGGAAGAAAGAGGGTTCTTTTTACTAATAAATTCGCATCGCTGCCGATTTACGAGGGTAAAGATAACACGGAAAGAAAGTGAAGACTAGGGAGATGTTGAAGAGGGAGGCGGGTAACTATACTCGCTATCACTAATTACTTTAGTCACTCCCCTCCCGTCCGCGACATATTGCTTTCCATTCGGCCCTCGTCATACCTATGTATATGTATAATTATATACATTTAGCGATTCTCAAACTCGTTCATAAGTGGAACATTTTACTTTAATTACCAAATATGTCGTATGAAATATATAAATAAGAAACCCTTTTGTACTTAAAATTAATGACAAGTTGTAGACCTTATTGAAAGTCATGAAATGTTTTTGGTAACACTTTTTTGTTTGGTTTACAGTGAATTTTCATATAAAAAATATCAAGGATTCAAAAAGGGTGGCGGTTGATGTAGAGTAAAGGACAGACGATATGACTGGTAAGCTGACAAAGGAGGCAAGAGGGTGAGTTAGAGGGATATATCCTCATGTATAATTCACACCTCAGCGCCATGCCTTGACTGCCATTGGTCGAAGCATACTCTGTCGTTGGTTTTATGACAAACCTAAGGACACGTGATGTCGATGGCGACCCATTGCCATCGTATAACGCAACTGTCAACATTACTATTTCACAATCTCTTCACGAATTGTTTTCTCAAAAGGACCTCGTCATATTCTCCTTATCAGAATGATTTCTACAAAAGCCGAAAGCAAAAGGAACTGGAATCAGTTCATCGTTGAACGTTTACCTACTTTATAAATCCGTAACGTTAATTACATTACGGTAACGTTAACGCGTTACTTTCGGTTAATAATAACGTGTTAAATTTATATATAGTTAATATAGTTAATATAGTTATAGTAGCGTGTACACTGTACATCAGGTACACATGTATTATTTTTAATTGGGTTACATGCGCATGGGTTTGTGGGTTTCGCATATCAAGTTGATAATGCAGACGTGACGAAATACTGTAGGCATATTATAGGTGCAGATGGACCGAGCACATAATACGCCCGGTTGGGGTTAATCGGCCAAAACGTACGGCCAGTTCATTAATTGCGCACATGCCAGACCGTGCTGCTGTTTGCGACGCTAATGAAACTAAATGCATCCTGCAATGGCAGCGAGTTAGTTTCATTCGATTTCACGGGCACTGACCATGATGAAAATAATGATAATTTGTACAACACATATTAATATCTTGTGTTGTAAGCTTTTCCGCATTTTAGAACAGTTTTATTTAACACGGGTTTATATGACAGCAACAGCTTTCCATGCACCAAATCATTTCATATATTTCTTTGGTCGTTATATATATTTCAATTTCATACTTGTATTTAAAATAAATAAAATAAAATTTTTTTAACTATAGAAAAAATTCAACAAATTTAAAACTTATTAACACTTTGTCCGGATGGTGCAGGAATTATTGCTATTAGGAAACAGTTGTCATTTCGGATGACAATTGCGATGGTTTATGGTCGCACATCTGTCCAATATGTGATGGTTTTAGATATAAAAATACATAGTTTGATTTCAAATTGTGTCCCCATAGTTGGCAAACTCCATATTTAGATAGTTCTAGATTTGAATAAAATATCGTTCGTAGGTAAGTTAATTTTGTGACTAAGAAAATGATCAATGTCTATATAAATATAATATATAAGGACTAATAATCCAAAAGAGGCAATTAATTCTTCAGCATGAACGCTGCACATGAGTGATGCTTTAGTATATAAATTCGTGTTGAGTACAATAATGTTGATATATGATGTATGTATAATCGTATATGTAGAGAGATAGATTACGTGTACTTGCTCTGCAGTGAAACCTGAAGTGCGAGCATTAGTCTCCATCAATAAATCCAGAGTGAATAGAGTATAGTGGAGCAGATTATAACGCCGGCGAAGCTCGCTGGGGTTTCGTACTTCGTTAACCCGACAATTAGTGTCCTAATAAGGTCATTAAGCACCATATATTCTAACTTACTATAATGCGATCTACTCGCGATTATGATACATCAGAGTCGCCATGCAGACCAAGTCGCAATATTTCAGGTTATTCACACAGAATGATACTTATGTTTATTTCTTGATGAAAATAACAATGACTAATTTCAACTGACCTGAGAGTCCTTGAGGCCGAGTTTTTCAGCAAGTTTTTTGCGATCAGGTTTGCTAATGTATTTCTGTTGCAGGAACCTTTTTTCGAGTCCCTTTCTTTGCAAGTCAGAAAATACGGCTCTCCTCATCATTCCTCTTCGCGGTTTCCCACGGGGACATCCTGACCAGGGAAATCCTATCGGCATGACAGCCAAGTCACTCAGTCCAGTTGGCATTGCTCCTGAAAATGCTGCTCCACCCCCTGGAGCTCCAATTTGGCTTCCTGAGCTCGGATTTGGTCCTTGATAAAATTGCAAAACATCTTCGAATTAAATTGGAGAAATTCGACGTCTTTTTTCATCGAGAGTGTAATGCTATTTATTATATTCAGTATACTAGGTAATAAGGGTTAAATAAAGAAAAATGAATATTTTTAGATGTCACCGTAAAAGTGAAGATTATTCTTTTCTTCTGAATATGCGATTTTTCCATTTTCCTATAGAATTCTTTATATTGATTTTCCTACTGTAAATATTTCCTTATAATTCCGAGGAAATTACAAACAAACGTAATTATTATAAATCGATAAATGATATTAAAATATTGATATAGAGTAATAATAAGTTATAAATTGATTTAATATTGGAAAAAATAATTACATCATAAAATCCTCTTAATATGCTTCCGTTAAATATATTTTACTAGGTCAATGGAAAGAAAAAGCAGAGGATTTCCTCTTTTATTTCTTTTCCCTTTGGTGGATTTTTAGACGGAGGAAAAATTCCGTATTCATAAGAATACAAAATTTCAATTATTTTTATAATTCAACCTTTTTGCATTAGTGGATGAATTATACTTTGAATAATGCGCGGTAATTTAATTTCTCTTAGTATAATTGTTGAGCCGCTTAAAACCACATGCAATTTCTAAACGAAAGTGGAAGCACCTATAATGAAGAACGGACAATTGAGTCTGCAGGTTGGTATCTGACCGATATTGCCAAGCCGAGCATGACGATATTATCTGCTCCGATGATATTTGCACGCACTTGTTGCATGCGTACATTTTGCTTGTGGCGGTACATGTACATAATATGCTAGTGCTTTCAGTGCACTTCATATGCACTCCATGTCCCATACGAGTCCACCTGCAACAAGATATCCGACATACCTACTCCATTCGCGTTCACACATATTGCTCTCGCCAGCACTCAACATTGCCAAAGTGTCATATTTATAACTCCAATGATCGTATTCAATGGATTTTTTCACTCGTAAACGATCCCTCACATTTCACTGAGTTCAATGGAGGAAGAGAGTAGTTTTTATTCGCTAAATAATTGCCACTGATGAAAAAATGCAAGTTTCACTCCAACTTTTTGGTTGCGGTAATTAGAAACTTTCTCACAAACTTTATTAATAATTATGCTTCCACTTTTAAGTTTTAAATGAAAGTTGGTTTAGAAGAATACGAGATTAAACAAATTCACTTCGTCTCACCTGTAAGGAAGGAATTCCGACACAAAAATGGCTGTATCAGGTGATGTTGTGCTGATGGTGGAGGTTGACTCGGATGTGAAGGATGATGTGGATGATAAGCTGCTGGCCTTGCTATTGGTTTTGCTATATTATAGCTCACCGAATTTTGATAATTTTGAAATATCGTTGGTATTGCTACTGGAACAACTGGAAAATGCTCTGAAAAAGAAAATAGGAGATTTTTATCAATTTCTTCTCTATATTAGTCTACGTATAAAAATTAGTATACATATATAGCTATTTTAGACGAAATGACACGCCTCCTCCCAACAGTCGAACGATAATTAATTAACCACCAAAGTATTGTGTATATAAACACTATAGTTATCAGAAATATGAATTAAGATATATTTTAATTTTGAGTATCATTTTCCGTATAAAAGATTTTTATTTTAAAAATATTAAGGGAAATATATTAAGGGACTTTAATTATTCATGCAGATTCGATTAACTTCGCAGCTTCAGGATTCGCAGAGGGCTATATAGCTGTAAGTCTTGTTGTGAGGCATAATTCAAACTAGCACCCACGAATTTCAACCCTCTTCAACTGCTTGAGGCGTTTCTGACCTCCCACCGCGCGCGATGCACGCTTCATCACCTGCTCTCAAAGATTAAATAATACTCTCAGGTATTATATATAGAGTAACTTTTCCACCGGATTTTCTTCAAGTTGTATGAACAACATTCTATAAGCCCTCATCTTTTATACAGAAGAAAAACACCTTAAAAATATGATATTGTCAATTACATTTAAGCAACACGAAAGAACATCATAGAGTATTTACAACGCAATAGGTATAGTAGTTCGCTATAATCAATAAAACATGTCGCTTCCCATAAAACACAACCGAGCCGTCAACGGGAAACCATTATGCTATAACTGTTTCGTAACTACCGCTATATTTTGTTTTTACAGTTTATAAACGTCGAAACAGTTTCACGCGTTTCATATTGATTCGATGTTTTTCACAATCTTCAGATTTTTCTCTTGTATCACTAAAACATAAACATTTACCATAAACGTCACAAATAACTAAGTAGTTTTCATTTTAATCGTGAAAAATATATTGTTAAACAGAGTCGAGCGTGAAGCGCGAGGTTTGAATAAGATCTAAATCAAATATCGAGCGCAAAGCGCGAGTACTCTGATGAGAATGTGTTCCTTAAGGTCGATAGAACCTTAAGTAAATTAGTTTTCTTTCTCATTTAAAACTAAAGTAATTAAAATGAAAGAATACAGCAGCGATATAAAGGTTGGTAAGCGAGTGTAAGCGTCCCGAAGGGTGCAAGCGCGCGCGACGTGTGATGAGAATGGACAAATTTTTGGAATGCATTTCAATTCGAAACTTTTAGCAGGGTTATAAATAATAATACATATAAACTCTTACCGTCATTTAAAAAAGAAGGAGAGACAGACGGGTCTAAATCACCCTTATCCCATCTATATATATATATATATATATAGTAATGAAAAAACCTAAAGGGGGTTGGTGCAAGTACTATTTTAAAAATTTTTTTCTCGATCTCTCTTTCCCTCTCCTTTCCCGCCACGCCCATAGTTCCGGGAAAAAAGTGACGTGTTTGAAAATAATAAAATAATGGAGCTTAGTCCAAGGGTTTGCTTTGCGTTTGGCCAGACAATGCTCGACAATGGCCTATACACGGCGTTCCATTGTACGAGAGACCCCATAAAATACTCATCGCCTTTTATCGTTGTTTTCCTAGCGAGCCAATGAGAGATCGGCCGCGAAACACGCAGACTAATAACGACTTGGGCTCCAACGGAAACACTGAATGGGAATCGCTATTTTATATCTAACCCCGATGTGAGATTAAGCTCAAGCGAGTATGGGGCATGTTGTTACAGTTGTAGGGTTTTTGGGGTGGCTTAGATTTTTTTTTCCTAGATGAGGATATGTGGTTATTCTTAAGGCTTAGGGGATCGCTGCAATATTAACTAGATATTACGGCAGGTTCGTCTTGAATAGAACCGCTGCTTCTCATCGACCTTTAGGGTAGTCCTTGATGTTTATTTTTTTTTTTCGAAAAGGAAAGCATGTCAATTAATTTTTGAAAAGCTGTCCATCAAGGTGAAAGTAAATTAAAATTTCATGGCAAACATTCATTGTACTTTCTATTTATTATTTATATGTAACTAGCAAAGCAACACGCGCGCTAATGATGCGCGCGAGATTATTTTCGTTTACGCTCTTACAACATAACTTCTAGTTATTCAAAAGTCAATCAGATTTGCAGCAACAATGTATGCGAGATTTTCGAGACAATCGAGACATTTAATTCGTTACATCACATTTTTTAGAGAAGAATTTCAAGAGGTTTTCAGGAATTTTAAGGAATTTTTAAGGATTTTAAATGTTGTCGTATTAATAATTGCCTACGCAATGATTGCCGAACCCTGTAGCTCGCGTATAATAATATTGTTATTAATTCATAATCTTCTAAAAGAAACCGTTTTATATATATATATATATTATATATATATATATAAATAATCCAAAATAGATGTTACATATTTAGTAGATATATTTTGTTTCAATAAAACTAGTTTAATAAAAAGCATTGTCCCAAATACTTGTTAGTGATGTGTTTAAAATTGAATTAAAGATTTAACACGTACATTTAATATATAAGCAGCTGTAGTTAATTAAAAAAATTATTCAAAGCTTTTAGAAGAATTAAAAACTGATATAACTTTTATATATTAATTCTTCGTACGTATTATAATATGATGTGAGGAGTCAAGTTTATTTTTATTTCTTTTTAATTGAGTAAAAAACGTAGTAAAAAATCGCATTATAATTCCCACTAAAAATATATGTATCTATAAATTTAAATATATGCATTTATATGGCCGCTTACTCATTAAATCTATAATCAAAAGAAAAAGCAAACTGCAGACGGCTAAACATAACCATTATCAATTAATTCTTGAAAACAATTATTGTTTGCAAACAAATCACTCGTGTAAAAAAGTTTCATGGCAGCCTTGAATCATATACTCGATCATATATAGCTATAATGTACTAGTACATACAGTTTTAATCTAGCATGATTATTTCACGGAATTACTAATCTGGTGACTGGTGCTGTCATCAATACTAGCTGAAGTGGTTGGAGACAAAATACACAATCTGTCTAGGAGCTACCTAGTCGATTCAAGCATTACATCCCAGTAATACGTGTAGCCAATGGGCAGATAGGCTCATGCATATATATGTTGCGTGCCATTCTAAACGAAAGACGAGCCACACTACAGAACCATATATTACAGGGCCACACAAATTTTTTTCACACGGAAATTTATAATCAAACGTAATGAAAGCTTTTCAGCTAGTAAATTGACGGCAGCGAAAATGGAATTCTAAATCCATTATGGCCACCGACGAGTCGTATAGCGTGCCGTCGATGAATTTCGAATTTGTTGCCAATCACTTTTTCGCGCAATTATTTCACAACACAATTCGACATGCGACATATAAACAAAACAATACGCTGCTCTCGGCGAGGTGAGGCACAAGCAAGGCAACAGAATTAGAGGCGGGGGCAATCAAATTCGGGGCCGGGTGTCAGAGGGAATGGTGGTGAAGCCGCGGAGGTGAAGGGATGTAACACATGCACGTGGCACGGTCAATGCATCCACTATCCGACAAATGCATGAAATCCCACTCCATAATACCGTGCAACCATCCCCCATTCTCCTCAGAGCGCATGCAATTTACCAATGTTAAATGCAACATAGGTATTCGCAAAATTCGTGTGTGTTGATCAACTACGGGCGGGCTTATATATGAATCCGCGTGTATGAGCGTTATCGACTCGTGTCAATCACGCGAAAGAACCGCCTCATCCCTCCTACACACAGACAATTATTCCTCTCGCGTCCTGCGTAACAACTTCACTCGCACCTTTTTCTCTTTTCGTGTTTTAGTGGACAATTAATTTTTTAATTGAGTTTTCATTAGATTCAATGCTACTGTGAAAATGTTGTCGAGAATCCACGTTATGAATCGGACAGACGTCTGCTCAAATTGTAGTTTATAATTGTGCTGTATATAATTGTGCTATAAAGCTTCCTTCTATTGTTTTATTATCTCAAATATTTATATGTACATCATATTGTAGCATTTTGTACTGAAAAGTTGATGCATACAAATTATCAAGATAGATCTCCTTTTTCCTCTCTAAAAAAATGATGGTGTAACGAAATGTCTTACGGTAAAAACTGCTATATAGGATGATTGTGACAACCATAGAAATAGTAAAATATATGGTAATAAAACAAAAATTTGTGGTTGACACAACTACAATTATTATGTGCACACCGCATGTGCACTGTGCAGCGATTTTGGTAGTCAAAATCGTGATGATGGTTGTGGCAATCACAAATTAATATAGTTAATTGTATTTTACTATTTCTGTGCAGATTGTCACAACTATAACGTTTTTTCGTGCTCTATAATCTCGCATACATTGTTTCAAAACTGCTCTCTCTAAATTTGTATCATCGAAATTCCGCTGATTAACAATAAGTTCAGATTAAGAGAGAGTGATGATTGTCCTTTGAATTGACTTGAAATTTGAATTAAAAAAAAATTATATTTTATGTTCTTAAAATTGCAAAAGTTTTTTGTATAAAAATGCTTAAATTGAAATAATAATAATAAATAAATGTAAAGTAAAAATAGTCAAATGAAAATATTTATTCCTATTAGCTTTTTTGTAATAAAAATTTTGCTGACTCACACCAGTGTGGCAACTAAGGGTTTTAAATATTGTTCACTAATTATTATTAGGTGATTTACCTTCGTTTCGATTTTCAGACGAAGGATTTAGATTGCCTGTGTTTAACAAAAAATATTTATTATATTACGAACGTAAAGTTGGCGAAACTAAATTTGCTCCTGTGGTAATTACCACACGTCTTTAAATTCGCTATAATAGTTGACAATATGTTTCTATTTTAAAAAAAGGGCGCGTGACATGGACGAATAAGAAAAATTGACAAGATTTTGGAACAACATCCGGAAACGAGGTGCTATAAGGTGGCGATAAGTCATTGAATTCTGCGCTTGTCTAATATTATAGGCACCAATCGTAAGGGCTTAATATTGGGGTGAAGGTAAGTGGTCGACCAGCTGACGCCTGCTCCACCCCGCACGCACGCTGCGACTCGTCTTGAGGGTGTGTGGATGAGATTTAGGGACCAAAGCGACGACAGAAATCTGCTGTCGACACGACTGATTTGTGGTAAGCTTTGTTTCAACTTGAAAAGCTAAACCGGATCATTGCATAAAACTCTCCCCTTCAAAAACTCTTGTCTCGACATTCATGCGCGGGATCAGGATTACCGACGGGTATATACTAACATATACACTCTCAAACTGATTTATAACTTTCTATCCCTATCTTTTCAAAAGTTTTGGTACGTAAAATAAAGGTATGTAAGTATGAAATAAAAATATATCAAGTTGCGAAAGTATTTACAGGGAAAAAAGCTTAATATTGTGATTTTTAACTCTATATAGCTCATCATCATTCTGACAATCTATTAGCTAACAAAATAAGCTTGAAAATTGATCAAAGGTTTACACTTTTTATTTTGGTTTCTCTATTGCTAGAAATTATCTAAAAAAAAGGAGTTTTCTTGTACATACTTATATATCAGAGAGAAGCTTATATGTTTCTCAAAAAAAAATTGACGTGTTAATTCAAATGAAATAATTCTGACTTGAAGAAACTATAAGAGAATTATTGCGCATATTTCCTTACTGCAGATTCAACTTCAATAATGATTAATTGAAACTCGCATCGAGTACGCAGCCAGATTATTATTACCTGGATTGGGTCGTTTCTCATGATTAGCTCCAAGTATCGCATTAACGCTGAACTTGAGTTGTGGTTTCTCCTTCTCCTGAACCTTTCTGCATCCGGGACCCGTGCACTGTTCATCCCCGCAAGTGCACGTTTCCTCTTTTATCCTATTCAGTCTCTCAGTTCCCCGATCCAGCAAATGCATCCCCATCTCATCTGAATTATGCATACTGCTCCTATCAAAACGACGATCTATCTGCATCGAGACTCTAGCCCGATCATTTCTCAACCCTTCCTCCTGGATCCCACTATCCATTTCCGTCGACGTCCTATCTTCATCAATCGAATTATTAGAATTATTTGAGATCCTCTCAGAAAGTCTCTCCATCGCACTCAGCCGATCAACAGCACTCTGATCATCAATCCTCTCATTCTCCAAATCGAGAATACCACCCTGTTTATCCAGCTGATCTCTCTCCTGGAACTGGAGTATTCTCTCGCATTCGTTAATCCTGGCCCTCTGCTGATGCCTCTCGGCTGCTAAACGATTTCTTTCGAGGTCCATCGAAGCTGAGTCCATAGTCCGGATGATTTCGCCTGATTCTCTTTCGCTTCTCCTCATTAGCTTCCAAACTTGAGTGAAGGTCAAGTCACCCTTCGACCTGAGGATGTTCTCCACCATGAAAGATGGAGAAGCCATTTCACTCTGGGAAAGATTCTTCAGCATTGCCGCTGAAGAAGGGAACATTACACACTCGTTTCTTGTCAGATTTTCATTTTCAGAAACACACAACTGCACTTAAAACCTCGAAAGCATCATCAATGCAAATCCGTTCATCAGACAGTTTTTATATGTACATAATATTTGCTAGATGTTCGACATTTTCCTTAGGGACATCTATATACAAATTAACAACTTTGAATAAGATGCAGTAAGAATATAGAACTATAATCACACTCGTTCACTCTGATCTTACAAGAACGCACGATGACACTGAACGTTGGAATTCCGGCTGCACATGCACATTCAACTTTGCGATGTTGAGATGTGTAATCGCGAAGATGTTTCGGCTCTGGCAGCGAGTCAACTGGCGTAAGGCAATAGCAGGCAATAGGACCTGACAACGCATGAGTGTGCAACCCTCGAATGAATGCCTGCAAAGGCATAGGTGGGTACCAACCCCTCCTTTCCACCCCAAAGGGTGCTCAGCGTGCAGCCCCTTCTCCTTCTCCTTTTCTGTGGCTCGTTTTCTCTCTCCCCACCCTCATAGGTGAGATAATACAGACTATAAGCCGAGCAATTCGGGGTTTGGCTGGCTCGGTAATGCCGTAATAAAATCATACTCCCATCAAACGTCGCTGCACACCCCCTTAAAAGGAGAAGTCGGGGAGTAAAAAAGCTTGGAGACTCGCATTCCTTTAGTCAACGATTGGATTTTATTTGACGAAGCGACCCCGCTGCCGGCCAATCACAGAAACGGGGGATGATGCTGGCCACGCCCCGCGACGACCGAGAGTAGGGGTGCCACTACACCCTTATCAACTTTATTATCTCCACTACCTATATGTAATACTACCCAGACCGTTTCCCGCTACGTGATTTTCTTGTAAGGATACACGTATTATACCACTGCCGGGGCATTCCGAACGTTTTAGCAGCGATTCCATCAAGCACCGGAAACTCCTCACACATCGCAAACTATAATTTTCGCGAGGCGATCGTAAATCGTTGCTATTAACTTGGACTCGTAAAATTTCGACGGTTAAAGCTTTCACAGTGCAGCGATAAGTATACCACTGATTCCAATCTGAGTAATATATACGCTGATGAACCAGAGGGATATACAGACGGTCCAGAGACAGTGTGGCAACCGAGTTTGACCCTTTTGACTGAAATTATGTACCACTTGCTGATTGGCTCCGCCAGCATTTTCCGGGCACTTTTGACACAGTGTTCATTTCATATACAGGATCTATGTGCAATTGTGCACCTATAATCTAAACTGCAAAATAACATGGCGAACCTGCCCGAAAAATGGCGGCTTCTATATAGCTAATTTGACCATAATTTAATTGCCACACTGTCTCTGGACCCTCTGTAATAAACCAGTGAAAGTCACGTCCTCTATCAGCAAAATTCGCTGATTCATCAGCATATATACGCTAATTGTAATCTGCAGTAGTATACTTATTGCTAGCTGTTTCAGATTTGGAGAGTGAGACTTACAATGGCTGGCCCTTTTGTTGTTTTTATAAAATTTCTAAGTCCATATATATATTACTGCTGGAAAAGCCCATGCAGTAGAGTTCTCGCAGCGGTTTATCGATAAATTAAACCGTGGCTAAAGCGTTTCACTTCTGGCCGGAGTCCAGAAAGTCTATAAAAGATGGACGTACCACATTTGAATATTTTTCTCAAAAAAGTATTCAAATAATATGTCCAAAGGGTTAATTTATTTGTACAATTGAACCGCCACATCGTATAAGAGGCTAATAAAATTTATTGGCTGGAGCGCAATGACTTAATTCTCACCCCTTTAAAAATTTTCTTTAAACTTTCATTTTTGTAAATTTATTTCAAGTAATTCCTCTGCTTTCATAATATCAAAAAATATTTTTAAATTAAAAATTTTTACATTGTCAAGACCCGTTTGCGCACGGACCAAAAAATTTTATATGCCCTCTGCTTATATATACAATGCGGCGGTTCAATTATTCCAATAAGTTTTCAGATTCTATAGAATATTACCTTTAAAATGAGCCCAAGATTAAATTCCCAATTTTTTATTTCGGAAAAGTTATATTTTTATATAAATAAGCATTGAGATTTGACGTTTTTTTTTTGCAATATCTTCCTTAAAAATTAACAAAGTAACCTCGTTCTGGGCTAAATTTAAACAGAAATTTGATAGCTTTTAACTTATTACTTAAAAGAAAAAATTTAATCTTTATGTAATTAAGTTTAAAGAACTGAAACAATCATCGAAAAAACAGGTGAATATAAATTGTATGTATTGTACTACCAAAGTTGATTATTTTTTAAAACTACCCTCTTCTCTTTACTTATTCTTTCAGTGAAATCAGAAAAATTTTGCTGATTCTCAGTCACTGCTCTCTTCTCACGATTTCCTTAGTTAAAAAGCACCGATTGTCAATGAAAAGTCGTTGAAATTTGCAGAACATGTCACTATAGCGTCTGAAATTCTTCACTGATTGAAATAAATTTTATTTTCACTTCATGTAGAATTTTATACGATATTTAAACAACTGGAAATGTGTTAAGAATATTCCGTACAAATAGCAAGCTGGATAATCTTCATCATAAAAAGATTTTTTAAACCCATGCATATTTGAGGTAATTGTAATTCAGATATAATAATAAGCAGTCTTAATTAAGCTAATATGTAAAGGTAAAGTTGGAGCATTGAGATGAAACGAGCTGCATCGGGCAGGGTGTATAACGACGTTGTCTCAAAGTCGACGTTATTGCCTGCTATATCCACATACCTAATTGATATACCCAGAGCGAGAGTCCGGTGAGCACACGTTAGTTGGTTTAACTGAAGTAAGTGCGCTATTACGGGGGTAGTTTCCACCACTTTTTCTAAAGGGGGGTTTGCACGTCGCTAGCCGGCGGTGGTTCCACGTGGTGAGGGTAACGGCAGCCAACGAGAGTGGTCCGTGAGCTACCCCTGATATCGTCGGGGGTGCGTTGTATGGCCACGCCCCCGTATAGAATCACCTACCTCGTCGACGTTACGACTTATCACCCTCTCTCGCTCACGAACAGAGAAAGAGAAGAGAAAGAAATAGAGTGTGGAGGGGGGGGGGATTGAAAAAAGGGTAAAGAAGAAAGAGGTTGAGGCTGAGGCTGGGGGTGGGAAAAAAAATAATGAAATGAACATCGGGAGGGAATCGGGAATTATTATAAGAGCCGGCTGGGGTTGGCTCGGTTAGCTTATATAAATTGAGAATCTAGGAGGGATGACTGAGAGCGATGGTGGTAGTTCAGCCTTCAACAGAGAAGGAGTCAACTCGGGTGACGAAAACGATTCTTTTTCACTGGGAAGGGATAATTATTCATTCTCCTCGAGATGAAAAGTCCGGATATCAAGATTTCACAGGGGATCGCGTAATATTTGTTTTCATTCAAAATCTGGCGTTAATCGGATATCATAGTTCACCAAATACCTCTAAGTATTTCCTTTTTTATCCAGGCCAATTGAAAGCATACTTATTCAATAATTCACTTATTATAGGGGAATCAACTTAATCTTAAGTTACGTTATCTTCCGCCATTACAAAATTTTCTCGCATATAAATTGTATTTCGACTGGAGACACCTGCTGATGGTTCTCATTCGTCGTCGTGAGCAAAACGACTTTATTTAAATTAACATCGCAATACCGCAGAAGAGCAAGATAAAAGGCAGGCCCTCATTGGCTAGCGCGATGCGTTGGAGTTTCGCAATCAACACAACAGTAAAAATCACAGCGTCATGCGGCGCAAGAGGTCCGAGGGTAGCCCTGGTATAATACTATTATTCTGATAGGGGCAGTTATAAGCACATGACGCCTGCCTCTTAACCTATAATCGTATACGTATTACTTTACTAGTACTATGCCTTATATATACATATATGTATAAATATACGTTGTAACCGGCTTCAGTGCAACCGCTTATGAGCATTCTTCCAATGTGTCGAATCAAGCGTGAAATCAACTTTATTATTCGATTTTTCCCCGATAACCTCGCACACTGAATTCTCCAATCTTATTTCCTTTCAATATATTATACAGTAAGACTCGATGCAATAAAATAATAGCGGTAATAATTTGTGAACGGTTCAGATAATTTGGTTCTATATTCCTAAAGGCGGAAATAAAATGAATTTCAAGTTGTAGATTTATAATTATTAAGACGCAAAAAGAGCGTGTAACTCTAAAAAGTATAAACTTGAAAAGATCATATTCCATATATTACTCTAGACAAATTCAATTAAATCTCTTTTCTTATGATATACAATCGAGACATTTTACAACATCCAGTTTGATATTTACCGACATTTTTAGCAGTGATATCGCGGGTTGTAAATAAAATATAAAACGCTCCGGATATACAGAGGAGATTCGTCATGTTAAATGAATTGGTGGCGATAAATCGCGGTGAGTATCGAGAACAGTAAATTTCTCATTTTACCGAAATATCGAATTTTCTTTCTGACATTTCTCTTTTACGCTTCGTTATTATCCACCACCTCCACACTCTCCGTCAATTCCACCTCTCAACTATTTCTTCTTTGCTTCTCCTGCGCTCTCTATACCGCGTATACCGTTCTTTATCCCAAACAAAGCAATCTCGAACCCGTTGCGACAGCCCCTACGTGCGGCTGTTGGGTGACAATTTATATACCCGCCCACCTATAATAACTTACTCACTCGATACGTCTTTCTAGCACGAGTCTGTAGGACGATTCGCACTTCCTCGATTCTCACTAGCTGCGCGGAAAGGAAATCCCCATTGTCATCGCGTACACCTATTAAAGATATGAACGCGTTGACTTTTTGCCAAATCGAAAAAAGTGTTTTCTGTTTTGTAATTCGAATAATGTTTTAAATATCAGAGTCTCTTCTTTTCATCAAAAAGAGTTCCTGAAAAGAGGAACATAATAATCAAAAACAATGGAAGAGTTGCATTCAAATATAGATAAATGGGACAATATGCAGTAATCGCAATTAAAGAATATGACATAATTAATAACAAATATTAGAAGAATACGAAAATAACGAAAGAAACGCAGCATCTATTTTACTAAGTATACATATACTTATTCATAATCAGCGGAATAACAGTTAATGAAAAAAGCATGATGCTATATGGCAGAAGTAAAATTATCTCTCCTTAATACAGGAGCCCTATTAAATTGCTGCATTTTGCTAATTGCAGACACACGCACACAGTGAAATATATATATATATATATATATATATATATTAATCTGTTGAGATTGCTCTGTAGGAACCTTTCCAGTTTCCGCACTCTCGCTGCGGGGATGTGCCTTGCGTGACACTTGAACCCTCGGCCCCACGCCTCTCATGAATTGCTGCTGCAGTGCGAGAGAAACACCAATATTCGTCCTTCCGAGTAAGCGTGCAAGGGAGAGAGGAAGACTCGAAGGGTTCGTGTTAATTAATATCGCGTCACACGCGTTGCCCGGTTAAAATCTGTCTTCACCTACACCGCCAAAATATCCCTCTCTCAAATACTCTCAGTTTGCACTTTGCATACACATCACACATATATTGTCACCTATATTCCACATTCCATTCAATATATTCTGCTCTGGGGACCTCTTTCTCTTTTTCCTTTCTATGTATTTTGATGTAATCCGCGTGTACTGCGTGCATTTATTATGATGATTGGGAATATTCAAAACTGCATGCGGAGATGAATATTGATTAGATGAAGGTAATGAAAAGGGTTAAAGGAAATATAAGTAATGGTAATATTTATTTGTAAGGATTGGAAGGAAATAGAGTAAATGCGTCAATATAATGAAGGGGGACAAAAATAATTTCTTGGCTGTCAAGGACTCGTAAAATCAAGGCATTGGTACTAAGTTTATATACAAGTTTTTGAGAGATGGGATATTTTAATGCGATACTCGCAACGTCAAGTTGGCAAACGCAATGTCGTCAAGGGAAAGAGAGATCCATGTGTGATGACGTGTACAAACGTCTGACAATAATGCGAGTGACGTATGTATTGGGAATTCGGAAGACAGATTGTGTGCATTTCTATTCCTGAGTTTATATAAGATTTCAAGTTCTAGAAAAACGGACAAAGGTAGAGAAGAAGAATCACACGAGAATAATATAAATTGAGAAGTGGATTTTGATCTGACGCAACAGACAATTCTCAGAGAAAAAGCTTATAAAAGCTCTTGTGTTTAGGAATTTAATGTTGTTGTTTCCGGATACTTAACGATCTCCCAATATATAGCGGGTATCGTATATTCGGATATATACGAGCCATACACCATATATACAGACCTATTGGGGACTGAGATTTGGCGGTACCCCCACGACTCGACTTGCGATTATTCAATTCATCGGCCTGTCAAAAACACCAGTGCACGCTGAGTTCCCTGGCCATTCTGGCGTTTCCCTCTACTTTCTCTCCTTCTCTTTCTTTCCTTGTGTGCAGCGAATCCCTTTCTCCTTTTCTCTTTCGCTCTCTCGCATCTATTCCCCTTTCATCCCCCCTAACCGAAACCCACACCCACGCACCATCTCTTTCTCTCCCCATCAAATCCAACCCCTGGATTGAGGGTAGCTGCGACAGGGGCAGGAAACTCAATCCCCTTCCGCTTATATAGGAACGATTAGGAGCAATACGCTGCGATAACTGCCCCTAATATCTCGGCGTCGCTGCCCTACGCAATACAAATTAGACAAGCATACCGTGAAAGCTTGCGGATATTTAATTCTCCGCTTTTCTTCATTCTCTACTGCTCATTCTGGAGTATATATTAACTCCATCTACTTATTGCAATTGTCGTGCGGAGAGATGTAAAGTATGCATTTGTAAGTATATGCTGTGACTGAGGAATGACTTCCATTCCCTTATATATCGCAGAGTTATATATACCATAAAGTCCTTTGAAGCCCTTTGCAAATAGTTCTCTGTTAGTTTTCATCCTAGATATATTAAAAGCCAAAGTCACTTTTTTATAATATTTAATTTTTAAAAGAAAATTTCTACATTAAAAATCGATTACAAGTTAAGTAGATTAAAGTATACATTAAACTTAAAAATTGATGTGTTTTTATCTCATAGGTTTATAAAGAAAATAGTTGTAGATAATCACTAATAGAAAATTGCCTTAAGACTAAGAACATTACACGAAAGAAGGGATAATTCGAGTAGTCAATGTTTTATTTAATTTTTTGAATCGTTTGCGTTAGGCCTCGAAATTACACGGTACAACAGTTCCCAATCCCTGAACGCCGTTAAGTCACGTGGCGCTTCTGCTTTGAACGTTCTAATAGGGGATATACCTTATGTGATCCCTATTGATGTGCCAGAGACGCTAAAGGGCTCGATTTCTTATTCCTAATGACTGTTTTAAGTTAATATTAAAATTTATGGTATGTAATCTGCATGCCAATAACATTCACGTACAATAATATGACTTATTTCGATAATTTAGCATTTTGTAGATCATTCATAGATAGCGTAATAATATAAACAATAATGGAATGTATAAAATACCTCGAACTTTATATGCAAGATAAAGGAAAGTATGTCCTGTGTCGTCAGTTATTGTTAGGAGTTTAGGACTTTCAATAAATATCAGAAAAGATAACTTTGCTCGAAAAAACATATGCGTATCTGTAGTGGAAATAATAGCTAAATATTTTTAGTAATATATTTATAGACATCCTGTATAATATGCAAAGAAACTAGACAAGAAAATGTGACAGAATGAAGAATATGTAGGAGAGTTACAAGACACTTGGCGAGTTGAGATTCGCGTTCCAGAGTTGAGAGGGCTGAGTGTATTGCTGTTGGTAGAGCGGGGATGAGAATGGGTGGAACCAGTCAGAGAGCGAGCGGCGGTGGCTGGTGCGTTTGACGTTGATACCACGATAAGATGAAAGAGCTTCGAAGCTTATATCCGACCTATGGACCGACGGTATTGCTGCGCACGTCTGAGCATAAGGTTATATACCGCGCCGATACATATTGTGCCGATTGTGCCGATCATATGTGGAGCATATAAAGTTATATAGAAGAGATCCTACAATCTCTCAAGCAAACTAAATTTCTTCACTACAACTGCTCATAGTCTCGATAAAGTCTCCTTTTTCTGATAATACATAATTGGAAAATGAGAAATTCTATCCCTGCTATACTCTCTCTCGTGGTTTTGGAACTCTAATATACATAATATATGTAGATATGCTCTTATTTTTGTCGTCTCATGAAAATTGCTTTCTCGCATGAGCATATTGAGAGCATTCGTGGCAGTTAAAAGTTCAAAGGGGTTTCAAGGATTGCGATGAGGTTGAAAATAATCTCATTTTCTATAGTCTCAAATATACACTACACCGTTCGAATTGTAAGTTAAAAGCTATCAAAATTCAACTTAAAATTAGTCCAGGATTCCAATTGTTATTTAATAAAATATATATACTGCAAGAAATGTCAAATATATATGTTTAACATTTCATAAAATTCCACAGAACACAAATTAATCAAATAAAAGCTGTTAACAAAATGTAAGTAAGATTCTAATTGATACGTCAAAGCCAGAGTTTATTTTTTGCACGTGATTGAATTGGTTTTACAAGATTTGTGGTAAAATGGTTAATTGGACTAAAGCGTGATTTAATTTCATCGCGCGCGGTAAAATAGCAAAGGAAAAAGGAGTGAACGGGGAGTGGAGGTCCTGATAGAAGGCAAATACAGCAGTATGTACGTTTCACGATTGGCTGTTGGCAACGATCCGCAGATACTCGTTTGTTCCTTCGTTTTTCATTCAACTACCAAGTGGGCGGTTCGTTTATTTAAACTGCAGGTGCCGGTGGAAAAATTCAGCCTCTTCCCGCCCCCGTATAACATACACCAGCCTGCGGCTGACGAGCACCCGAGCACAACAAACACCAACAGGAAAATGTTGAGTCCCAGTGAACGATCCAGCTTGGAAATCAAATTAAACCCATTGTCAATCAACCCATTAATTTGTTTTCTATTTAGCTTGCCGTTTCGACGCGCCGTTACATCGCTCACAATTTTTCCTGTAGTATGATCTACTATCAAACAAAATTCACCATCCTCTCTCTTTTTCACAACAGTTTACACATTTTTAAATGCTTTTTTTTTATAAGAGAGAAATTTACTTCTGCTAACTTGTCAATTTTTTAATTAAAGAATCATACATGTAACAAAAAAAAACAGACAATATTATTGGCCGCCTCTACGTAACTTAAGTTTTAATAAAATCGATACAAATAATATTTATGTGATGCGGGATAGATGCTTAGTTGACAAGCTGTGACATTAATTTGGTGGTCGAAGCGCCCTCGAATGGTTTTAAATGGCTCGAATTTGTCATGGAAAGTCGTCGCTATCTGTCTTCGCGTATGTCGGTCGCCAATCAGAAACACTCGTCCAAAGTGTCACTAGCACGTACACCCGACCATAAGGGTTTCTATAGATCAGTCGCGTGCCTCCAAGTACTATGCTCTATATATAGAGTATAGATGTTCCTAAATACGATCACATGCTTTCACCCTCACCCATTACATACATGAGTCATGTAAGTACATACATGCAACTCTGATTGTACATTATCACAATGAGATCTACTCCACAAGAGCTCAATATCCACTGCTTGAAAATCATTCAAATCACTTCCACAAGTCGTTCTCTTTAATTCAGATAGAATCATCAGAAATAGATAAAAGATGAATTGAATCATTGGGTCATAGGGAAACTTATGTTCAACTTATTGTTTTATTTATTTTGTTTATTAACAAGCTATGGAGATTTTTATGTTGAATTATTCATTCATTAAATTTAACACAGCGCGCAATAATAATAATTGCCGAAAGTTACAAGCTGATATTATTCAGCTTTTATTATACAGCAGCAGAGGGTAGTAAAAAGTTTCCACAACATTAGACATCTTGTCTCTTCTCCGTTCTCGCGCCTACCTGCATTCGGGCAGGTTATGCAAATTCGAACAGCATCAGAGTCTCTTGATTTTAACATATATTTTGTGTATGTATTAGGGTATTCCGGATCGTAATAACGTAAAAACTTTATTATTATACTAACATTACAATTATAAAAACATGGATGAAATTCATGAAAATAAGTTCGTATGAATTGTACATCTTTTGGTTCTTGCGCTGGTGGAAAAATCTGTTTCAAG
>JAUEJJ010000045.1:7012106-7038876 GCA_032164275.1 Synergus coniferae
ATATATATTAGCATCTTTGGTGAAAAATCACGGATATTCAGGGAACAAATAAATTATTTCAAGGGTTAAAAAATTTCACGCATCTATTCTTAAATTATTATATGAGCAAAGAGGCTTTGCGGTTTTTGTGTTTAATTTCCCATCTTGAGAAGGTTCCTGAAACTTTCAAAGATTTTGTTCAGATGCTATATGTATATAGTTGGTATAAGAACCACACGCGTCACCATGATGAATATAATGGCCCCTGATGGAATATTATGCCACTGGCAACTCTTACAGCACGCCTGCTGCACTCGTAGAAACCATTAATCACGAACATAAGCAAGCGACTAATTGTTGGGTTTGAGAGAGACAAGCATAAAGTCATGTCCCTTTACAGTAGGGGCAGTAGAAATGCACCCTTATATACAGGGGCGTATTAATTTTTAAAACCCAGGCTTCAAATTCAAGAAAGAATCTCATATAATTCATAGATTTAGAACACCCGCTAAAATAAAATACATAAATATTAGCTTTACAATTTTGTTTACTTTAATATTGCAGCTCTAGAGATGCAGGGTGTCTATCATTTAGTATATATTTAAACTAAACCAGATATTTTAATGCGGCTTTTTTATCATTTTATACAGTGTTTGAGGTTTAATGTACATATGATATATATTTTCCAAGTGACCAGCACCTTCACTCATGTCGTTTTTTGAAACTGCATTGAAGTTCGACTTTGTCTTCTGATCTATATCGTTTTCACAGTTTTTAAATCTTCTACACTACGTGGATTATCTGCGTAACATATTATCTTTAATGTATCCCCAAAAAATATAGTAATCAACAGGATTTATATATGTAAATTGGGTGAATATATAGCGAGATTCCATGCCTCCATTTGCAAATTTTGACTGTTTCACTAAAACTTTCTGCTTCTTCACAAAAAGCTAGGTATAATATATAGTTGGAGGATAGAAGTAAATGATACGGTCCTGAATACGTAAAAGATGAGCTCAATCGCCCTCGTGCAATCCGGAATCACGGTGATCGTTTCGCAGGAAGTGACTAGTCTGTTTTAAAGATCGTATGTTATCTTATGTGACTGCTGATGACACGTTACAGATATATTATTTCGTCGCATGAAAACGTCATTTCCGACTGCTAATCAGTATTGATATGTACAGTAAACAATCTTTTTATTGACTTTATTATTCTCCGAGTCGAATATTTAAAAATGATTTTATTGCACTTCCGGTCTAAAAAATGAGTGATCTTTTCGAAAGTATATATATTATACTGCAGCTATTATTCTTATAAGAAATCTGGTGCAGATAAGTTTATTTCCGTTTGACACTAAACAAATTCGTGAATTAAGAAATCACTCATTTCGCTTAACGATTGAAATTGAAAGCTAAAATTCGCATAAAATTGGTCAGTGGTGGCGTGAAGGGAACTGGAAATTGGGCAACGGTTGTGACAAAATGCGTGTCTTGCAATGGAAGAAGTGACAAAAAGGTGCTTTTCGAATGCGACTCGACAAATCGGAGGTACCTCGACAATCCATCATCACACGCTTAGTTCGAATCTAGTATGTACTCTCAAAAAGACGATCTGTCATATCCCCAAGTTCGTCTCGTTGTGTCGCTTCATCAGTCAGCAAAAATGTTGCAACTGCAACTCTCCTTCTACTTTACTATACCTATAATTCAACAAAAACATTCACAATCATCTGAGGTGAAAGCCTCAACAGACTGCTTTGAATCGAAAAGATCAAAAGGAATGAGTTTTTAACGAGTCTAGATGAAAAAACACCTTTCAAAAAAAAAAATGTTTCTGCATTTACACGAAAACTTTGAAAAAATCAATCAGCGTAAACATAAGTGGATTTTTTACAAGTTTACAAAAGTTTTTACCCTTCATCAGTGTGAAATAGTTCAATTTTTAAAGTTTCTAGTAACTAAAAATAGTTTTAAAGTATTTTGTCGAATTAGAATTATTTTTTGTCACTTTTTAAAAAATAATGTCCAATCATTTTGGGCGAATTTGGTATGCCGCGCAATAATGATACGAATTTGTTGCGCTTCGCGAAATGTCTCGCATACTAATCGAAAAAATGAGAAAGTTCGATTCATTTTGCACACACCTGGCGGAGATGAATGAAAAGTTACTTCAATAAACTTTTGAAATTATATATATATATTTTTTTTTTTTTTTGAAAGGTTTAATAAATTAAAATTCAATTATTACCCATATAGTATCAGAAATTTGAATTACATTGAATTGAATAATTAAATTTGAATTGAAAAAAATACGAAAGAATATAAATTTCAATAGTTATCATGAAGGAACATCATCAATTCATCAATTTAAATGCACTGAATTTGCATCTCTAAATTTAAATGCCATTTTCGAATATGATCGTATTGACCTAAAATAATACTCGTAATATGAATTAAAGACTCCCCTTATAATGATCAGAGAAGTCAAAATAAAAGTTAATATCCACCCTTTGAACGTTATGCTATTATAAGAACTGGTTAGACAGACTTACTCCCTTGACCCTTCTCTTCGCCCTTAATATTATTAAATTATAGGACAATGGTGTCGCGCGGCACGCGGCGTTTAAGCGATTTTAATAACATTTCACGGAGATTTTTTAATAATATGATAATGAAAGAAAGCTAGCGCTTAGGGATTATCATTCGGTCATGCGGGGCGGCTTCATTCACCCTCCGCGCTCTCCATCTGTCAACCACTGCGATCATCTCCTCTGCACCCCCGCCAGTGAAATTGATACTCCTTATCTTTTTTATTTTTCCCCTCAAATCGCGCGATTTTCATCTCACAGAATGGCGGAGTTTCTGTTTCACTTTCATTTTAATAATCGAGGGAATAAGTTCGAATTCGTTCGGTCAGGATAAATCACGTCGGGTGCGGCTGGGGCGGCTGTCACCACGGAGCTTTCATTTAGTGTTCTGGGGTGGAAGGAAAAACGATTGGTACTTGATGCAAATTTTGCTCGATTAACGCAAATATAAAGTGTTTAGAGAGAATTCTTTCAAGATTTATTTCCAGAGAATGGGAAGTTTTTACAGAGAGAAAGAAAGATTTGTACATAGGGGATATTTATACTAAAATTACTAATAGATATCCTATAGGGATTAATCACTAGCAATATTTTGACAAATTTTTGTATACATCTGAATTCAATAATTCCAAGCAATTATCAGTACAGAAAATTAGTGCGAAATTATCACTGAACTAATTAGTAAGATGAGTTTTAAGGTTTAAGGGTTTTGTAATAGCGTTATAGTAGAGATTTTATAAAAATGCTACGACCTGCCTCTTGATCTTATATATATATGATGGAAAGAGTGTCAATCGCTGTTCACCGCATTCTTCAAGATCGGCGATATCTTTTTTTAGTTTCATAATACACACGAATAACGATACAAAGGTGTGAGCGAGTAACTATTATGGGCTAGATAATAGGGATATTTCACGCTTCGCAAAACAAAATCCATCTGTATTCTACCCTGCCGACATAATAGACGTGAGGCGCCCAAGGTGTCAACTAGTTTTGTTCGTCTGGGTGACCTCCATGGTTCTCCATTTTTGTTAAGTATAAGGGTTCGTTTGACTGCAAAAGGGTTTGCAGCATTTCAATACGAAGATCTAATGTGTATTCTTGGTCACAAAATCCTTCTTACACTCCACATGTAAACACTGTTAAGTGACACCTGGAAGTATCATCATCACTCTTTTGAATACCCCTAAAAGATATTGTCGCACATCTTTGAGAGAGAAAATGGATTTTAAGACAAGATATATATAACTTTATGAATAAGTTTACACTATACCGGTCAGAATTTCCGTAATAAATAATAAAGGTTGATATAATAAATAAGATAAAATAAAGGTTAAATATACACATATAAAGGTTAATTTGTGCAGATTCAGATATCAGCATAAAAGTACTAGTGTTTATAAATTTTCATTACCCTATTTTCGCGAAAATCCGGATTTTGTATAGCTAATCGCGCGTGATTAGCTACAAAATCCGGCTTTCAATCACGACACTCGCGCAGATATAGCTAAAATATTAATCTCTTGTCAGTCTGAATGTATTTTTCAAAATTTTAACGCTTCGTTCTATAATGCCCCAATAGTTAATTCGGGACCATTAGTCAACCGTCGAGGCTCGTGCACACGAAAGAGAAATTTCGATTTTAAATCGCTACATTTATCATGCAAGCAGGCGCATGTGACACTATTCTGATTTTATTTTATTCCCTCTTTCTCTTTCTGTCTCTGATACAAACCCTTTTTCACAATGATACAAATGCAAACATGTCACATTGTCCGTTTAAAAAGGACATTTCCTGTACCTGAAAATATTTTGACACGTAAAAATCAACTTTTAAATTACTTTAAACTTGACTTTTTAATTTAATGATTCTTCAAATAAAAGTTTTCACACACACTTGAGTCTCATGAATCAAGAATCGTTTAAACTTGAATGCTTCGCAGGTATAATTGCGTCTCTGTGAATGAATCATGGGAAGCCTCCGCAACCGTAAAGATCCAATATATTTTATAAAATTACACCTATGACCTAATCTAAAAGCCATACTTGTCCCATAAACTATGTTCTTATTCATCCATCTTTGGAAATACGCTATCAAAAAATAATAAAAATGCCAATAGCAATATACGAAGTCGTAAATTTAACAATTTGTTAATTCCCTACTTTACTTTCAACGGTTATTGCATTCTTATAAAGCAGATGCAAATATAACTTTAATTAATCCAATAAATTAAATTATTATAAGTCTCTTCATTTGAATCAGCGAAAATTCCGCTGATTCAGATTTAGGGAGAATACAAATTATTCTAAATAAATTTAATTAGTATATATATATATATATTAAATTTATACAACATATAGGCACTATATATCAGATAATCTTCCCGAGCCTAAGTTTGAGTAAACATAAAGGCAGCTTTCGACAAAGGCTTTGATCAACTTGTCTTCGACAATTACTAGTGTGTAGCTTAATTAATATTCTATCAATTAATTAAGCCTGTCACCCCCATACTGTGTACGATAGTGATACCCAGTCTCTTGTTCCTGAAATTAGATACACATCCTCCAAAGAGATGTTAGGTAAATCATATAAGATTAAAAGATAAATAAAGTGTTGGCAAGTTACGAAAAAAAATCAATAATTTTAATTTAGAACAAAATTATATGTTTTAGTACGCTCCCTCTATATAGAAATTTCTACGTCAGGTATAAGTATAATATAATATATAATATTCTCTCGCACTGAAAGAGAACCACTTTTTAGTCCAACTCAGCCAGCATGCAGTTAAACCTAAAGTTAACAACTCGTAACCCCCAAATCTTACAAGTGGTAAGAGCTAGGGTCTTTGTGAAACTGTTGCTCGTCGTTTCGAGGTGCTGATTTATTTATCGAATCATAAATTACCAGAGCAACAATGCAACGATGAGCAACGTGCGTGGTGCAAAAGAATAATGAAGGGAACTGCCGAAATGTACGCGTGTTTGCTTTGCGTGCTCGACCGGAAACACAATTTATATACGATGCAAATTAAATGTGTTCCATGCACGGGGTTGAAACTTGAAACCCCGTTAAACAAAACGTTGCTCGTTTTCACGATTCATGAAAGTCGGATCTACAGCAAAAGCTGTCATGCATACCCCGCAATTTTCCCCACTATATTTACATTTGGATTACAAACAAATTTTGAGAATCAGTGACTCTCTTCTTAAAATTTGAATCAGTGAAAATCCACTGGAATTTCAATCGTTTATAAAATAACCACAAGTATCTCGCACGTTACTGTTCAAAAGTAACGCAATAACTTTGCCTTTACTTACTAAAATAGTAACACGTTACCGTTAATGTTTTAAAATAAATTTTTAATTCCTTTCTTACGAAAAAAATATTATATAGGAAAATCAATTTAGGTTTATAATGATTTTTCTATAATTTTTTCTCGATTTTAGGAAAATAATTATATAGGAAAATCATTTTAAAAAAATAATGACAGAGATAAGTCAGATGAATAATATTAAAATATTAATTGAAAACTGAAAATTTTAATAAAACTGTAACGCGTTATAACTATAGGGTTACTTAAAAAAAAAGTAATGAAAATGAATATTTCCATGTTCCGGTGAACATAAAATGTAAAATAAATAACATAGAGATTATACAAGATTTAATCGGCGATTAATAATTATTTTTTTTATCGAATAAAACTTTGACCCACGATTGGTTTCGGTTGAGGGAAAATTTACATTTTTCATCGTTCCATCTCACGATAATCCTCGATGATCTACATTAAATACTTGCGAATTTGACAAGGCTCATTTAGAACGGACATATTGTATGAGGTTCAAAACAGAACCCCTCGAATTGCTTTAGTGAATGGGTCGAAATGCATTTAGGGCAACAGCCTTCACAGTAGAGTCTAATTTTCCACGGTGTCGTCCAAATGTCCGTCGTCAAATGCAGTGATCCAATCCTGGTAAAATTTCATTATAAAAAATGTATTGAAAAAATTATTTTTAAAAACTTGTAATAATCTATAAATATCAGAATCAATTCAGATTTTATATTCAGCATTCAAGTGACGCAATGATAAAATCATTCTATGGAATAACTTTATTATTGCGTCACTGAATGCCTTGCACCATTGACAGTCATTTTAAACAGTATGAAAATCTATTATTTAGTTAATTCGTGCGTTACATTCGTTGTCATTGGGCCATCAAGGTGAGTGACAGTAGCTTCAAGGCACTATTTTTCAATTCCAACCAAAGCTCTACCTTTCCAACTACCACCAATCCATTTCCCTTCCTAATTTTGATTGCAAATTTAATCCATTATTTTCCGAGGATTCGAAATTCCAGATTTACTGTACTTCCGAGAAAACAATTGACCAAGATTGTGCATCAAGAGCGTTAATTTGTTTATCAGCTCTTGTAGAACTACGAATTCTACATAGTCCGATTTATAATTTTATCTGACAGAATGAAATATTTAAAAGCATTGAAGTGTCTTTATAACGATTTTCCTATTGTGTTGAGTTTTTATATATCATACTCTAGATGTGTAGGTTCTTCACTCCCGGTGAACCATATATTCCACATAATGGTGAGAAAAATGTTCACATCACACCTAGGTAAAATTAATATCTCTCATTTGTTAGCTTAATACTTTTTCAGTTACAGAGTTGAGAATGTGTTTAGGGGAGACTGGGATATAAATGCTACACCCCAAAATAGCACTAAAAGTTGTCACAACATACCTAAGTATAGGTAGTTATGGGAAACTTATATTATTGATATTAGGACTATACTACGACTATACAGATAGAATATAAAACGTGTCCCTTTACCCTTAACAAGTCCTAATTTCAATGTGATTTTATAGTTCCACTGCAAATATAAATAAAAAATGCTATAAATCATCAATATCATAATACTTATAACTTAATTCTAATTTCAAATATTTTCATTAATATTAAAGTGTCTGCAGTTTTCTTTAAAATATCGAGTGCCGAATAGAATTTTGTGTATTCGAAGAGGTAAAACGAAGGTGCACAATTGGCATGATGGAAATATAATATTCAGAATAGTATCAACGCATTCAAGATTCTTCAGGATGTTTTATACATATCTACAATAAGTAGTTAAGTAATTCTTACACGTAATAATTATTGTCTAACAATTTAAAGAAAAAAGAGATTTTTTTATAATATATATATATGATAAGAGCAGTAGTTGACAGTGCGGATAAAATAAGAGAAAGTACGTGTGTTGCACCTTTTAGGTAGATGTGCAGTGGGAGTTGAGGGAGTGAGATTAAGAAAGAGGAAACTCGGGAGAGAACAGATTTATATTTGAAATTAGATTAAGCTTCTGCGCTTGAAAGCTATATAAACGCCCCGACTTTGCCGGGTGCGCCCGCGCCGCATACGTTCCGCACTCTGCAATCCAATGGTGGAGAGACTCAATAAACCAACCGCTCACTCTTTCTTCCACCGTCTCTTTTTCCATACCTCTGGTAAAATCACTACTCTCTAGCCAACTCCTTAAAGCAGCAGGAATCCTTTGCAGCTATCTACCTCAACCTCTCCTTCACTATTTTTTTCGTCCCCTTTTTCCTTCGTAGCCTCATCTCGACTTCGCTGCTCACTCTTTTCGCTGTTCTTCGCGATTTCTATGCACCCACATCATGTATAAATTTTCACTAAACCCAAAACTTATTCCCTCTTGCAGAAAATGTTAAGAATATTCGAAAACGATCGAAAACATTTGCAAAGGGAAGAGACATTTGAGACTTCAACTGTGATGAAATTGTTTATGAAATTCTCATAAAGATGTTCTTCTTGATCTACATGAAGAGAAATTGTTTTGCAATTTTACATAGGCGTTTGCAGGGCTCCAGCACCAATTCCGTAACCGTAACCTTGAGGTCCAAAGTTTCGAATGTAACACTCTGAAATTTAATTCAAAATTATAATACTTTAAGATATTGGTGTAACTCATTAATTCATTAGACTGTACACTTACGCTTGCAGTAAATTTCGCCACAGTTCTCTTGATATGTCAGCGATTCTAAGGGTTTACGACAGCAAAAGCAACTGAAACAAATGTTGTGAAAGGGAACTCCTGAGGCAATCTGTAAAATTTTAGAAAATTTATATGGAATTATAAGATCTATTAACCTACTTTAACTATGTATAATTAAAATTAGGACTAAGAGAATGCATAATTATTACTTTGTCATCAGAATATTTCAAACCTGCATCTCAGCGTGGTAAACTTTTCTTCCACATCTCTGACAATCCATTCCTCCACCAAGGCATTCGCAACCAGAAGGCAGTTTCAACATATCAAAATCATCATTTTCTTGCTCATCTTCCTGTGAACAACATCCATCCCCAGTTGTATTACGTCCTCCATGACTCTTGGACCTGGAAAAGAACACAAATTCACCCTTATAGTTGAACTATAAGACCTTCACCCTCTTACCGATAGCCATCACTTCTTCCAGAATTTCCAGAATTTCCTGAAATTTTCATTATTTGAGGCATCTTGCAACAAGGTGGTTGTCGTGCGTTGAATTTTGATGATAAACATGGAGATCCTCCTGAAAATTTATAGGATTGATAGGACAGATTGGTACAGGATCTTGAAGGCAAGCATTGTTGACCGGGTTTGCCACATCCACCTCGACAACCACTTCCACAACATCCTTCACCACCACATTTATCATTATTGCCGCGTTTACAAGGTGAGCGACACCTTGGTTTCTTGTTGCATAAAGGACGAGACCCGGCTGGAGAACAACATTCTTTTCTTTCAGAACAAGATGGGGAACAAGCATCAGCAGAGCAAGATGTTTTAAACGAATTACAAGCATCTGGTTCCCGTGTGTGACATTTTTCGTACAAATTTGTACGCTTTTGATTTTCATGTGTTCCTTGGTTCTCTTCTGATCGAAGGCAGCAACCTCCAAAGTTTGTATGTCTCTGCCTATCTTTACTTGTGCTGCAGTGTCCATAGGATTCTTGGTTATTTTCAAAACTGCTGCAACAACCATCAGATATGGGAGACTGTTTCTTTATAGAGCGTGAAATGCATCCACATGGACCTGAGCCTATTAGTAAAAGCAAAATAGGTCTTGGATGGTATTATACCGCATGTGAATAAGGAACCTTATGGAAAGGACATCCGTGTAGACAAAAAGACATTGTCATCTTGAGAATGTCGTAAAGACATCCCTGAGTCGTCCCTATCAGTTTAACTGATGTTTCGAAGACGTCTCATATCTTAAATATTACGTCTTTTGGACACCAAACGTCTTTATGGGACATTGCAATTGGACTAATATCATGGATGTCTTTAGGACGTCCTTTTAGTATGACAATGTCTTTTTTCCCACTGGGATAAAAAGAAATAAAAAACAATTTGAAAAAAGTTTTTAAATAAAAATATAAAATATATATAAGTTCTCTCCAAAATACATCATAGTTTATAAGTAATAATTATCATGTCATATCTTTCCGTAAGTTTCCATACAAAAAATTAAATGTCCATCCAGAAACCCATAATTTTTCCATTTTTCATTTTACCTATTTTTTTTCCCGATGTAAAAGTACCACTACTACTGTCGCATCCACTTCTTCTACCTCCATCCAATTCTTCTTCGTGATCATAGTCTCCATTTACGCTCCCTTCATAACGACTTTTACCCCCACAGCAACTACTGCCTGATCCACCCCCACAACCACCACACTTTCTGCCATTGCAATAATCCTCGTGAATGGTTTCCAGTGATGTACAAGTTCTATTGAAGAGCTCGATTCTATCGTTTTCTTCTGCTTCTTCATTGCAATCACAGAAGTTGCTATCTTCAATGTCCAGATTGTAATAACTTCTATGGTCCTCTTTCAGTATATCATTCTTGGCGAAATTTCGCATTGTCAGATGACCCTCTTGGTCATCATAGCAGGTGGTATTCTCGGCTTTATTCTTGCAGAAGGAAACTCTTCTGGGAGGGGGTGTATAATAACGGGGTAATGGTGCGTAAGCTAAATATTCTTTGCTTGAGTGATTAATTTTGCTCTGGGATTTAAGATTCGTAGTTGAATAATTTTCTTGTTTTTGGTGTTGATGAGTCAAAGAAAGTGGGATTTTTGAGAAAAATCTGGGACTGGATACACCTGAGTTACAACTACTTTCATTTACTTTGATAGACTTTTTAAAATTTATTATATTTAATTTCTTTTCATATATATTTTTCATAAATAAGAATAATAATTGTAATAAGAAAAATAAATTTCATTTGCACCTTAATGCTGGCTGAAGAGGTTTTTTATTCGGCCCTGCTTCATCAACTTCAGTTATTTTGTACTGTAAAAACTGATTCTGTTTTTGATCAATTTTCTCATGAATTGGATATTGATTTGAAATATGGTGAGGACTTCCTGGTCTTCTGAGTCTTGTTTGTGAATTATTACATTTTACGTTATTAAATCTGCGGAACACTTCCGGTATTCCAGTTGATGGAGTGCTCGAAGGACGTGCCACTTGACTTTTATTGCAACCAAAGGTACTGTATAGAGGAATATACACTACCGGTTAGAATTGTGAGTTTACCTGCTTTTCGATGATCATTTAAGTTCTCTTAAATTTAATTATATCAAACATTACACTTCTAAATTCTCATCAGAGAAAGTATTTACTAGATTTGTGTAAAATTTGATCCCCCTCCACCCGTTTTTGTTAAATGTCCACATTTTATGACTTCTGAACCTGAAAAATATGTTTTACACATGATGTGTGTGTGGTGTGTAGATTTTTAGTTTGTGATATAATTTTTGAAAGAATTGACCAACTGCATGGATTATTATAGCTTTTGGTATTATATACTCTTTTAATTTCTTAAAATTGTTAGCTATCAACAAATTTTGATAAAAATATAAAGAATTTAAACGCCGATCATCAAAAAACAGGTCAACTCCGAATTCTGACCGGTATTGTATAATAAATCAGATTGTTATTTTAGTTAGATAATAATTATGTAATTCATTACTTACAAGTAGAAATGTTTTAGAAAACAGTAAAAAAATTATAATAATATTTAATATTAATATTTACTGTACTGTATAAATACATCAAATTAATTTTCATGCGGAAACCGAAACCTTTGAGATGCAGACGATTGATGATTAATCCAGTGACCAGCGTTTGAATTTGATGAATTTTGTAATGGATTGCAGACAGTAATTATGGAACTAACAATACCGAGATTCAAATTTTTTCTTTCGCAACATTTCCTATTCCCTTCTAAGTGAAATGCTTCTTCTTCCCCTCCACCCCGAAATCTGGATTTTTCTAATGGACAAACATTTAAATTTGGAATCTCTCCTTTGTTAGTGGAAAACAGACAATCCTCAGTAATCCGACAACAGCAGCAATCCGAAAAATAATCTGAAGTCGAATTTTTTAAAGGTGGGGTTCCCTGTTTTTTGGTTTCTCTAATCTCTTGTTTTCCACGCGTTGAAACTGATAATACTGGACGGGAACTTGGAGAAAAAAGTCGCGAGTAACAATTTCGACAAAAAATGTCTTCAGTATGAGTAGCTAATGTACAACTATCAAGTAATTTTCGGCAATTTCCTAAAAAAATGATTATTTCAGGATATGATTTTGTAAAAAATTGCACAAAACATATGTTATTTTTGTTAAATTAATTGGTTTAGAAATAAAATAGCTGGATTTAGTGTTCCCTTATTATATAGATTATTCGAATTTTCATTATTTATTCAATCGGTTATATAAATTTATTATTATGTTTAAATGCTTAAATAGATAGAACTCACTACAGGTGAAACAAAATGTGTGCCAAACTTTTCCAAGGGCTAATTTTTCTTCAGCGAAGTAAACCTCGCGAAGGCAACGCGGACACACTCCGGGCATTTATCTTTCAAGGTGTTTCACTTCAGTGATATTTGGTGCCCTGTCTCTGAATTATGAGAAAAATTGACATGGTTTGAGAATTTTATCGTAAAAAAATTATACAATAAATTTAAAAAAAAAACTGTAAAAGTATTCCAATTTCTTCCTTAATGAAAATAAAATCAAATAAATTCAAAAATGCTAATTTATAGGTTTGTAAATCAAAACTTACAGAGCGATTATCCGTTGATGTGTCATTTCACAGAAAAACACTTAAAATTGGCGAATTGAAGAATCGAAAAAAATTAATATAAAAAATACCTGAAATAAGAAAGTGGTGAATGTGCCTATTTCACATGACAGATCTATATATCAAATGAACATCAATATGACAGTAACAGTGTTCTTTCGATTCGAAACCAAAATACAAAATTTAAGTTTTACAATTAGAATTATATGAAAATTAATTTAAATATTTGAAATTATTTAAATTTATTTAAAACAACAAAAAAATCTTCAAACTTTAGTGTCAAATTTTACGGAATGAGTTTTCTATGTACATATATTGATATATGTATTGTTTTGATAAAATCTTCATGACCAGAACTTCTTTGCTTTTAGCCCTTTTAGCTGACGATTATTTTAGTTGCTTTTAACGACTCTAACAACAAAAGTTCATCTGTTAAAGTAATTCAGTGATCCCAATAGGATAAATGGGGTAGGTATTCATTGTTCCACAGTTTTGTTTGACGATAATCTCAATTGATCACAAAATTACTAAATTCGAGAACCGGTCTTATAGGTGCATGGATATGATATGATACTAGATGGTATGTAATGTGTCTTGGAAAAAATTTTAACGAATTTAACCAATTTGCCAACCTATCGCCCTCCTAGTTTTTGCTTTAAAAGTATTTTTAAAATTTCGTAAGTTATGATAACTTCTGGTGATTTTGTGGTCAAAAATTGAGATTATGCTCAACTAAAACGACTAAAACCGTGGAACAATGAATATCATTGAATTAATTTTATTCAATTTTGAATTGCACGCCAGATTACAGCTAATAAAACAGATTTCTCCCAGCAAGAAGACACCATGAGGTCCATGAGGACAATGCGCTCTGCGTGCGCAGGAAGCCGGCCAGGACTCCAGCTTGCTCCAGGCAAAGATAATATCATTGCTCCAGGCAGCTCCAGGAGACAAAAGTAATGTAAGGGTTAGTCCACAATAGCATGATGTGTATGGTGTATGTCGACATGACATCAAAGAACCAATTGGCATGAATACAGCGTCTGCGTCGTGCGCGCGCATCTATAGCCAACTGTTTTTTACTAAAGTAAGGTTATGTAAAGGTTTTGTACGTTTTGTACCAAGAGAACTCGAATCATAAAAAATTTTTACAGTTGGCTATAGATGCGAGCGCACGACGCAGACGCTGTGTCATGTCATGTCAGACCAAAGATATAGACATCATTCTGACATCATGCTATTGTGGACTGACCCTAACGAAAAATGAACATATTTTTTCGCGAAGTACACACGTACCTAAACTTCCCGATAGTGGCGCTAGACGCTAGTATGAACATACGTACAAAAATATATCTTTTCTAAAGTGAAAGTGCAATATCTAAATGGTAAATACAATACTTTTATATAACATTACATTTATAATTGTAAATGATTAATAAATGTACAACAGGTTAACAATAACATCATTCAATCATTCATGCGTTATGTAATCCATTATTGCATGATTATATATGTTATGGTCATGTTGTATATCATATAAAATAAACGAAATTTCAATAAAAGTATTATATTTACCATTTCGATATTGTTCTTTCACTTTATAAATTATATATTTAACAGAGTATTTATTGAGGTTATATTATTCTTTTCAAATAGGAAGCCATGTATGTTTGTACATATGTTCATACTAGCGCCACTCTCGAGAAGTTTAGGTACGTGCAGAGATGAGGTACGTGTGTACTTCGCGAAAAAATATGCTCATTTTTCGACTTTGGTCTCCTGCAGTGGGATTCCGATGCCACGAAAATTTTATCTCCGTGAAGTTAGCACTCTGACCATAGAAAATCCAAATTTCGTTTGATGGAATCGTTTGGTGGTCAAAATTTTCTAATCCAAACGGACCTCTCTTTTTAACGCCCTAAGATAGAAAGAGAGGTGCGTTCGGATTCTAAAATTTACGTGGCATCGGAATCCAACTGCAGGTGTCTATTACTCTATTCTCCATGGACCATGAAGTCAACTTTGGCTAGAGCACAATCGTGAACTAACCGTTACCTTAACCTAAAGATCGTTCTGTCCTTTTCTATCATATTGCTATCATTTTTCTATTAGAAAAGGACTGAACGATCTTCGGGTCCAGCGGTCCAGGCCATGGATGTAAGAATTGACGGTGAAGCTTATGACACATTATTACAAGGGGCTAACCTTGGTACATCGGGAGGGACGAAGTTACGGAGGATAACACGGGATTGGCTAGTGGAACGCGCATGAGCTGCGCGAGCCATGCGTTAGGGATTTGAAAGGGAATGCTGAATCAGCTGAATATTATCAAATATTATTTTTATGAAAAAAAAGTAGAATTTTTGCAAATAATAGAATAGACAATTATTATTTCACGTAAAAAATAATGAACCTCATTTTCAAAGCATAATTATATTTTTTACTAATATTTTCAAATGACACAAACCAATCACTGAATATCCTCCCTAGAGTGGGCGTGTCTACTTCATGCCCCTTACTTACACCGAGCCAAAACACAAAAAGTTTGTGATCAATCACTAAATCACTATATTTCATACATCCATGTGCCTGTGCCTGTCGTGTCTGTGTGTGTTGGACTTGGTTGGGCTCTGTTCTTATGAATCTTATGTATGCTTATGTACATACGTATTCATTTCTTGATTTACAAGTTAAAAAATAAAACCCTCGTATGCGAAGGGTGTATAATAAATTAATGAAAAATGTTTTCCATTTTGCTGCATTTGCCACGTAATTAATCTTGTATGTGCAACAGCTCGACTTTCACTTGCGTAGTGTATACAAACGTCAGGACAGAACAGAAGGAAAGTCGTTTCTCGATTGAACTTTGAAGAGCAGGTTGAAGGACGACTCTGGTGATGGCATCAGTCAAGGGACTTGGAAGGAATATTCCCTACTTGAGACAACAATTTTCAGCCCTCTTGGGAAACACCAGCACTAGTGTCAAGTTTATTTGCATAGTGGTTCTTTTTTCGTATTGTCTTTCCTACTCCCAGGAGGCTGTGAAAGCCCTGAGTGTCACTCCAGGTTACCTGCTGCCTCCTGCATTTTGGATATGGACAGCATTCACCTTTTGTTTTCTTGAAATTCATTTTTGGGAAGTGTGTGTGGACATTGTCACTGTAGGATTATGTGGCAAACTGATAGAACCACTCTGGGGTGCCATGGAGATGATGACCTTCTTTGCTATCGTTAATTTTGGAGTTGCTGTTCTCTCTGCCTTGTTTTACTTGTTTTTGTACATGTGTACTAATAATACGGATTTACTTTTCGACATTCACATCCACGGACTCACTGGTTATATCGCAGGTATGTACTTTCAATCACTTGTTTATTATTTACGACATTCCATGAGTGAGTTATCATATATGTATTAGTGTTTATTCAAAGAGAGATGAATTGTCAGTTTAGAGACTTTATTGTTCATTTCTTTGCCTTTTATAAAGTAATGTTAGGGAAATTAATACCTAATTTTAATTTCTAATGCATAAAAATTCAACAATTTTACATCGAAACGATAGCAATTCAACAATTTCTTTTAAATTTGTGTACTTTAATAAATTTGAAAATTAATTCCAAAATACTATATATATTTCTTTTATAGGAGTCAGTGTCGCAGTAAAGCAAATAATGCCAGATCATATTATAATAAAGACACCAATTGGAAAGATCACAAACAGAAATATTCCGCTAATGGTCTGGATTGTTTCCTTATTTGTCTGGCTATTGGGTTTGTTAGAGGGAACACATCCAACAATGTTTCTCAGTGGATTAATAATTTCCTGGACCTATTTAAGATTTTATCAAAGGCACAATAACGGTACTCGAGGAGATATGGCCGATAATTTTACATTTGCCAGGTAATTCGAAATATTCAAGAAACTAAAATTATTAATAAACTGTCATTGATTTTTTGTTTTTTCAGTTTCTTCCCAAATGTTTTACAACCACCTATTGCTGTTGTTAGTAATACGATCCACGGATTTTTCATTCGAATTGGTCTTTGTAAAAAAGTAGTTCGGAGGTTCGATATGTCAAATGCGCCACCAGGTTTAGTTATAAATTTGCCTGGTATAGATTCACATGATAGCGAAAGACGAAGGTAAATAATTTAATTTCATTAAACTGCTTGGAAGGACTTATCATTCTTCGGAATTTCTATAATCTAGAATTTTAACTCTCACAGCCTCCTGTTAATAAATTTTGCTCTGCTAATATTTGTACCATTTCATTCTGATTCTAGACAAATAGCTTTGAAAGCATTGAGCGAAAGGTTGAGCAAGGATCATGCAAAGCCCTGGCAACAAGACAGGAGTAAAAAACATTCTCCTGTTCCTCCTGCGGTTTCTGTACAGATTCCCGAACCCGTTACTCTTAAGCCTCTACCATCACCACTAATTCCGCAAATTAACGTGAACATTCATAGTCAACCTTCAACGAGTACGTGATCATCCTAAAAAGATCCACTTTCATTAAATAGGTACGTATCGAAGCATGAAAGAGCTTCTAAGAAAAATGTTTTATTACCAAAACAGGTTTAATTATGGCAATATTCGATAAGACGACTGAATTTTGAGACTTGTATCTATTTTTAAAAAATATTTATTAACATTGTTATTAAAATTCAGAGGCTCAAGTTTTCTTTCAAACGCCTTTCAATGTGGCTGGATTTTGTATGAAACGATTATTTTAGAAACGCTTTCTACTTGAAAGGGAAGAACAACCATATGTGATCCGCAAAGAAAAAGATATCTTCGAAATTTTTTGTTAAAAACAAAAATGTGTGTATATACAGATGTAATTGATCTTTTAGGACAACTTAGCATAGTAGTAATAGCACATAATCATGTTGCGATCGGTTCTTTATTTTTAGATATAAGGAATCATTAACATCTTGCAACTCATTTGCGGAACTTGAGATATTACGGAAATTCTCTTGTGTACATAATTTATATAGTGAGAGTCGATAAAGATTTTTCATTGATACAATCAAAGGCATTGAGACTCTATAGTGATAAATTGAAAAATCAGTAATTGACTCTTAAGTGTACAGTCAACCGATTATAAACTAATTCTTTATACATATTTTTAATTTATACGAATTTCTATAATTTTTAAGCCTAGAAGAATAATATTGTCTTCCTCAGTGAGATATATAATTAAATGAGAATTTAACGTTCTTAAAAGTGATTTAATCATCTTAAAAACTGAATATATAGAGTTTAAATTAATTTAATTAAATTTTAACTTATTTTCCAAGTGTAATTTTTTAAATAGTTTTATTATGTTTAACGGAAAATTACATTTAATCTTTAAAATGTTATTTCAGCGATCACTATTCCAATTGCAAATATTTAAGCATTTAAGACTAATAAAACGATAGCTTCGAATAGAAAATTAATTTTTGAAAATTACAATTAATAAGTGTTTTAATTTAATAGAGATTTTTATGAAACATCAATCATTTCCACGTAAATCTTTGTTAATGTTGCATAATTTAATATTTCAACTATAATCACAATATATTTTTTATACAAGAAGCAAATGAGTTGTAAGTAGAGCAGAGCGTGATGTGAACTGCAAAGGGAACAAGGTACTAAAAAAGAAAGAAAGCAGTGAATAAAGTGTACAGAACAGAGACACATACATTTATCATAAGTAAAGATCAAAGCTATTTTTGTGTTGTATAAAAATCATTCTTTAAATATCTGAGTGTTTAGTGTGGGTTGTCTTGATATCGTACTTAAACAAACGCTCTTGGTCATTAGACTTTGAAATTAAATATGAAATGAAAATGAAAATTACCTATCACTATGACAGCGTTTACATGTTTGAGGTAAAGATATCTTCTATCGATACATAAACATTCATATAAGCATTATAAGTACAGTGTATTTAAATGTTAATATAACAAATTTTGTACATACATTACGGTTGTTACAATCTGTATGATATAATATTAAAATCTATCACCCATTAATCTTATTAATATTGCTGTTTCGTTTCCAAAACCTTTGAATTTAATTTACATATTTATGTTTAAAAGTTTTACTAATCTTTTACAATTGGAAAATTCACATTACTCAATTTCTTTTTTTAAACTTATGAAATTGTTTTCTTTTGCATTGACTCTTCTTTTAATTATTTACTTGAAAGATCTTGCTCCTAGTTTCCATAAATAATTGTTCAGCTAGGTTCATAAAAAAATTATTGTCCTAACAGTAAAAGTAAATTGACCAGGTTTGCAAAAAGAATACACGCAAAGTTAAAAAACATATTTATTGCTGTACAAGCTCAATGACACAAGTTAGTACTTCTAAACCACTCGTCTCAAAAATACAAAATCGGTGCCGATTTATCCTATTAAAAAGAAACATAGTTTCATTTCAAAGTTATATCAGTTTCAATCGACTTATTTATATAATTGTCTTCAAAACTGATTTTAGCAAAATCGAAAGCGCAAAGGAAACGTTCATCTCTATCTATAAAACTGTTGTTGATGTTGTGTCCACTGAGGTTGAGGAGGAGGTTGTTGATGTGGTCCATACTGAGAATCCTGCATGTACCCAGAAGGTGAAGGTCTTAGTGAAGTAGATGTCGTGGAAACATATTGTTGCTGCGAAGATTGAACATATGGACCTTGAGGATGTTGAGGTTGAGAGTAATATTGTGGATTCTGTGACACTGGCGGAGGGACATTGTAATTTCCATAATTCACTTGAGCGGGAGGAGGATTATAATAATGGTGACTTTGTTGAGAATGAATCTCATGAGTGTTAACAGGCGTGTCTTGAATAGGGACGGTAATCAAGTTAGTTCTCATAGGGGGGTTATTGGGTGGAGGAGGCGCGGAGTTTTGTGAGTAACTCTGCATGGAACTCATCATTTGAGATCTGTGCTGCTGTCTGTGGTCCACAGGCTGTTGACTCACGAGAGAATTCACTCTGGGATCATTTCCCATTATCGGTTGAACCATATGAGCTGACTTCATGCGACTATTCTGCAAAGACATTGGCGAGACTTTTGATAATTGAGACTCCATTTCTGACTTTGAGTGTACGTATTGGGATTGGTCAACTTGCATTCCCTGAACAGTTTGTTGTGGAGTTGATATATGACGATGATTGATGTGAGCCTAGGGATAAAAGAATGTTTTAAATAGTTATTGGCAAAGTTTGAATACTATTCTGAAGTTTCAATTGATTTGAAAGAATTCAATTTAAAGATGAATAAAATTACTTGTAAATCCCTTTGGCTGAGGTACGTTCTTCTGCATCCTGCATTTCCATATCTGGTACCTCCATGTGTGCACATAAATACAGTTCCTAGACCTGTTTGTTCTACCCTGGAAACTTTATCTAGACATCGGGGACATACTTTGTCTTCTCTCTTCGCACAGGATAGACAAAAGACGTGTTTGCACGGAATCTGGAAGAATAAGAAGTCAATAACTGGATGTAGATGTATGCTTAGTTTTAGTTCAAAGAATAAGTCTCACCATGCGCCCATAAATGAGAATAGGTTTGAGACATTTATCGCAGCAGTGAATCATCGGATTGAGAACTTTTTCTCCGATTAGGTTAACTCTATGATCCCAACGCAAACGAAGCATTGGTTCTGGAGGACCTCTGTTAATTGTAGTGAAGGTTGGAGCCTCCAGTTGGGAAATATCAGCTTCCAAGTCGAATTGCTGTTCAGAAATTGATTGATGAATTTGCTGTGGGTCGTGTAATGGCTCCGGTTGTTGCTGTTGTGATTTTTCTGGCTCTGGACCACTTGTATCCATAGGAGTCTCTTCCTGAGTTTGCACAGTTTCTTCTTCATCGCTCTCGATTATCTGATAGAAATTTTTTAAGTGTCAGATGTTTCATTCTTTTTTTTTTTTGCAATTTAGAAAACGCGAAAAGCATTTAAATTCCATATATAAAAATTCCAAAAATTTTACCTTGACCGCTTTTTTGGAACGACCCCTTGTTCGACCACGAGCTCGACCTCGGGCTCTTCCTCGGGTTCTGCCTCTCATTCTTTTGCTACCATTCTCTTCCATAACTGAAAGAAACGATTTACGCTCGCCAAAACTGTATACTTTCAAAGAACTCTGCTCGTAAACCGTAAACTAGTCATTATTGACTATATGTATATATATATTTAGGTTAGGAACACCTTTAGATTATTTGCATCATCGGTATTCATTCTCTCACTAATCGTAAAATCTATAAATGCAGAAATAAATCCAGTTAGGCTAGGAAAATTTTTTAACTTAAAGCAGTGCTACTCACAATTAATGAGTTATATATTGATACAAAATCAGAGATTACATATACCAGAACATATACAATACATTACTTTTTGCAGTGCATCTGTGCATCTCACTATCTCAGTGCATCTTAAACAATCTTAAACAAAAATGGCGCCCCCTTAGTGTCACGAGTTGGTTAGTTCCTACTTTCTCCAGCGTGGCGCCATTTGACATATCACTCACGGGTTTTCCCAGGTTTTCCATTGGAAGCACAACCAATGAACCAAAGCCTTCCCTGTCGCCTTGCTCACGTGTGGGCATTTAAAATGTGTAGAGTCAGAGATGGTAGAGTGTAAACAGGAAAAAGTGACAAGTATGTATATATATATATGTATGTATTTTACTTATTCGCATTCATTAACTCTTATATAAATATACAAGTTACAATCTTACAATTCAGCTATTAGACAAAAAATCCGAATCACATTTAAAATAGAGCACGGCTGCCGTCATCAATCACAGCCAATCAACAAATCAGCCAATCAGAGACTAAAAAAGTTACCTCAAGTAATATGGCGGCTACATGCCACCGAATCCACCGTAGCAGCACACTGCACAGATGGCACATCCTGGCACATCACCCTCAACCCCCTTAACAAAGTTAGCACTTTGTGAACGTTGTGAACAAACCATATATTCTTACATCCATGGGATAGGCCGTAGCCAAAGACAATAATGTCTTTGCCGTAGCATAGCGAATCCGGAATCACATTTTTTTTTGTCAATTAGGAATTTGTGTACGGCAGGGGCGTTGGCTGTTGAATTATCATCAATTAACATGAATTATCTTAAATATCAGTGAGAAAGCAAAGTTCATATTTTTAAATAGAGAAATAAGTGTTTTTTAAAGTACTTCAAAAATGGAGCTTTCAGCTACAATGTATTTATTTTTAATATGTCTAATCTCTTGGAATGGTAAGTTGAGTGTCTTAGGTTACTTAACCTCTACATACTTATTGTCACTCCTATATCTATTTTTGATAATTTACGGATATTTTACAGTTTTTATTGTACTTCACATGTAAAATTGAAATGAATGGTTGTTTGCAATTTTTAAATTACAGTTTAAACCAAATTCATTACAAGGGTTTTAAGAAATTTATTATAACTTTCTATTATTACTAATGAAGCTAATGAATAATTGGCTAATTAGTATGAATTAATGTACAATAGTAGGCAGAACATTATCGTTTAGGATGCTTAATTTCTAATTTGTTCTTGAATATCTTTTTTCTTAGGGAAATTTTGTTTTACACGCGGTTTAAACTCTCAATTTATTGCAGAGCTTCTGTTTTTTTATCTTTACTTTCTATTTATTTATACCTTCGTTTGCGGACTCTTTTTATAAAAGTAGATATATTTTCTACAATAAAAAATACCTTTTTTTACAGTCTCCCTCTCATCGTCACAGGAACAAAAAGGTTGTCAAATTCCCCTGGTAATTAGAGGATCCTGGTTTTCATGGGAAACTGGTCGAAATACGTTGACAGAAATAAATGCCGAGACTATGTCAAATAGAGGGAATTGTCTTAACATGTTAGAAGAGTACCACGTTAATTACACATTTGTCTTTCATAAAGATGAATGTTACCACTGTGTAAAGTTGATTGTAAGAACAGTTAACATTCTCGAAAAGCTTGAATGTAAGTAAGAGCATAATGTCAAATAATATTAAATTCTTTCATTAAAAAAAAATTACTTGTTTTAAAATTGAATGTTTTAAATAATGTTGTTTTACTTCAGTGAGTTGCGTAAATTTACCGCTAGATGTTGAACCAACAGTAGAGAACGTTTGTAGAGGATTGCGACCTGATCAGCAACTTGTTACATTATTTTCTGAAAATTATGTACCTGTTAATTGCAGATCATCTCTTGAAGGTGTTTGGCAATTTGCTTATCAGGTAATAAAATTGTTGGCTTTAATAAATTAAATTAAACTTTAAACTGAATTAAATATCATACTTAACTATTAATTTGTTTTTAGAATCGATTTAGATTTACTGGAGAGTGTAATAATCCAGACGCCCAAATTAAATCATGTCAAACGGCAGGAACACAATTTTTGATAACAAATCAAAAGTTTAATATAACATACAAAGAATGTCCTGGAATGAAAGGGACATTCAACGGATGTAAGAGATTTTGCTTAGAATTACAATTCTTTTGAAAATCAATATAATTATAAATTCAAATAATAATTCAAAAAACTTTTAATTTCAGTGGTAGAGTATAGTTGTCTCGGGGATTGGTTCGTGGACAAGAATCACTTTTTTGCAGTTGCAAACACCAAAGAATCTCGAAAAGACGAGAAATATAGGTGCTTCCTTAAAAATAGAGACGACGATCTCTATATTGGTGTTTCCATTACAGCCGAGTGCAATACTTTAAAAACTGTTGAAAAGAGTCCAGAGCGTTTGCGAATTACTCCAGTTAAGGCTGAAGTTGTCGAACCTGGATGTAGATTGCCACAGAATATGTCGGGAAATTGGATTAATACTGCTAATATTGACGCTGAGATATTCATTAATGAAACGCATATTATCGAAACTTGGTATCCAGATGAAGGTAGATTTAGAAGAACAATTTATGTTTGTCGAGAGCAAAGAGACTCGAGAGTAATGATGGCGAGATTAACTGTTGATGGATGGTAAGGAAACTATTAATTCTACAGACTTTCAATATAATTTAACTCCAAAACAATTTTTCTCCTTCTAACCATAATTTTTTGTTTAACAGTCAGAAGGATTATGTTTGTTTTGATTTTGTACCCCAACACCATAATATAATTAGATACAGACGTGGAATTGCAGTGATAAAGGACGATTTCTCCACTGTTTGTTCCTGGGTTCAGTTTCCTAATAGAGAGGACTGGAAATTTGATTTATTCCTGGGTATTTTTGAATTATTTCAAGTTTACTATTTTATACTCGAATTTTTAATTATCCGTTTATTTTTATTTTAGCTCAACACCCCGTGCCAGTGCGATGTCCGATCGCAGGAAAATTCAAATTTGAACAGAAAGGAGATGTTTTATTCGAAACGAGAATTCTTGGGGGAGTTACGCTTTCTCCACGTCCAAACCTTTATTGTAAACAAAACATATCTGACTTCTCGGTCTGTGATACCGATCAAAAAGAAATCGCTATTGACGAAACTTATTGCCTCACTGTCGATCATTTGGGAAGACCGGTTGATATTTACAGTAAATTAATCTTCATTTTATTTATCTGAAATACTATTAGATTGATACTTGTAAAATTTTAACTTATTCTGTTTTTTCCTGCTTTTAGGTGAGCCCGATTACAAAATGAAATGCATCGGATTTTGGAAGGAGAATTTAAAATCGTATTTGATTACTTATGACGAATTGGATCCGTACAGTAAATATCGATGTTGGGTTTACCAGAGAGCAGATTTAAACAGAGTTCTTATGTCTCAAGCAATAGGTCCTTTCTGTGATATTAAACAGGACGTTACAAGTTACAATTACACAGAAGGAGCTGCAGTTGCTATAATGATGGAAGTAAGTTTCCCACAATTGACAGTATTAATTTTTCAATAGAAAACTTGGTATAAATTTAAATCTCCAATCTTTTTTCATATTCTTTTTTCAGGAATACGAACGTGAAAGAGATCAGTGTCCAATGCATTTCGATGATGGAAGTAATCCCTGGGTTCACACTGAAAACTACATCAAAATCTTTCACTTTGGAAGCTCTGGTGCATCTACATTTTCACCAATTTTTCCATTCTTCATTGTCTTCATTGCTTTCTTAGGTCAAATAGGATAAGAATTAATTTTAGGTTTAGGTGAAACGAATTCATGAGTTTAGCAAGTTTTCTTCCATGGATTTGAAAGAAAAATAACTGAGATTATTTCTCATTGACTTAATCCTTCCGCAATATGAATTAATAGACTATAGAAAGTTTTTATAGTTTAAATCTAAGTTGTAAATCATGTGATTTGTAATTTTGTATAAATTTTTAAAACTACTGAATCAAATAATATCAGTCATCAGAAGAAGAATTATTGATGAATTTTAAATTCAGAGATTCAGAAATTAGTTTTTAGAATATCTTTTCATTTTTAGTATTTTTTTAAAAAAGAACTAAAGCTATACTATAGTATAGCATCTTTTAAAGTGCCTTACTATGTAATTTGCACAGCCAAGACAATCAACTCTCCGTCCACATGATATTTATTATATCGATAGTTTTATTTAGAAATATAGGTTTTAAGAAATGTCGAGAGCTAGATTTTTAGAAACTAAACGTTGCATTTAAAAATTTTTAATCACAAAGTGAATGTACCTTTGTTAGAAATAGTCATTACACTGACATCTGAAATATGAACAAATGTACATAATATATTATCGTGTTTAATAATAAATATTGTAAAATACAAATTGGGGCATTATCAAGCAATATGTACGTAGTATCGAGAAAATATATGCAGTGCTGGTTTTAGTTACGCACGAAAATTATAGAGTTTAAAGTTTTTAGTTCCCCTCGGTTATAATACATGAAACAAGTTTTATTTTGCTTTAAAATAAATGCAAATTATATTATACATTTATTATACAAGTATAACGAAATTGTTTTAAAAAAATTATAAAAAGTATTAACAAGGAAAAATTGTCTATGCGAATTTTTGTGATACGAATTCTTTCAGGATTTAATTTACAATACATACATAATTTTTGCTTAGTAAAGCGTAATTCATTTTATATCTTGCGGATTAATAATTTATTTATCAAAGAATTGCAAAAAAAAAGAAAATTTCGACAATTAATAGAGTTAATCTTTAAAGAAGAATCTCCTACCTAAGTTGACCATTAAATATCAAGAAAATATGTATCAGGAGTATATCTACATATGTATAAATAATAAGATTACAGGATTACTATCGAGTTTTCTTTAATTATTAGGAGGGGATATTCATATATAAATAATTCTGAAATTCTTTGCTTTCAAGTTGAATACTCCGAAAAAAAATTCAGGATGGATTATCGAATTCAAGGTTTCACTGTCTTATTCGTCATTTTCACCTTATACCTCCTTGGTAAGATATAGTACCTACTATCTTATTATTTTCTGATATAAAAAAATCTGCTCGCTTCGCGGTCGCACATTTAATTCTTTTAGCCTCGATCACTTAGCACTTGGTTGCAATTGTCTTTGATTTTAAATTATAAAAGGAGTCTTATACACATCACGAGACTCGCGCTTGATAAAATGAGTTTTATAAAAAAATTAATTAAAAACTGGCACCCATTTAAAAATTTTCAAAAACTAAATTTTAAAGAGACTTTATAAATGATTGCAAAAAATTTTAAGGGATTTCAAAGGTTTTCAAGCGATTTTTATGAATTCCAAGGAATTCTTATACAATCACTTCATGATATCACTTGAAATCTCTTAAAATTTCTGCTGATAAAGTCAACGAATCTGAAGTCTAAAGTACTCAGATTTCGATAATCGCACGTTACAATTCAGATTGTAGAGGTTCTAGAAATAAATATTACAGGTGACCGAAAAGCCACATATCCGTGATTTACAATATTTATTTTAACGGCTACTGAACATATTTTCTCTATGATATGTTTATAGTTGACGCAGCTTCATTGAAGAAAATCGACCCAACGGAAAACAATGGAAGACATATTGTAAGATATATGCAATACGCATTACTGGT
>JAUEJJ010000045.1:7045949-7087230 GCA_032164275.1 Synergus coniferae
AATATATTTTTTTTTTATTTTAAGCAGGAGATCTTTGCTGAGTAAATCGCCAACACCAAACACCTTGAGCGTTCAGGTACCTGCATATTCAGGACTGGGTCAATCCTTGCCAAATTTGACACTGGCCACTTCACCACAAACATCGACAGTGTCAGCTACCCCACCAAATTCTCTTTTGATTGTGCCACAAATAACTAAGAGCAAGGATACTCTGCTCTCACCTGGGCATCGGGGTAATTTCTCAAGTAATTATTAGCAAAAATGAAACATAAACGTTCAACTGAATGTTTAGTGAGCTTGAATTCAGAACTCCCAGTTAGAAATTTCTTTCGAGGAAGAGTAGTCGCGTCTTTTCTTGTGCTACAAGAAAAAGAGCGTAAGGCTAAAATATTATTATATTGATATTTTAGTGCATGAATTTATAGTTGACTGCTAAGTGGAATCTATTTTTATATTGGTTCATTACTAGAATATTTTATACAAATTTGTGTAAAACATTTCATCAACATTTTAATTAGGAATTGATGAGTTTTTAAACTATTTTATAATCATTAAATAGAACAATTAATGATTTTCTGAAACAAAATATATTTCGAGATTCATTTATTATTGAATGCTGGATAATTTTAAGTCTTCGACTTAAATTTTTTGTTGTTATGCGATGGGCATGAGAAACAGTTCTGAATACACACACATGTTCACACATTTAATTACAGTTTTCTACGATTTTCGTACCTATGTAAATGTGCCTCCTTAACTTTACTTTCTAATAACATAATTATGCATATTTTCTAATCTAAATTATTTTTTAAAATAAATTATCTTAAAGCTAACTACCTATATTTAATAAATTCTTGAAAATTATGCATATTTACACTGTTTAAAAGTAAAAGCAACTATAAGAAAAACAATTGATTTATATTCAACATCTGCAGGTATTTCTTATCCACCACCGTCGCCACCGAGAGGAGCTTTGAGACGAGCATTTGCCATACCTCAATCTAGAAATCCTCCTCTGATCAAAACTAGACATATAAATGCATCTGTAATTCAAACTCTGCAAGCGGCCGTGAGTTTAGACACGGAAGCAATAGAAGAAAGAAGAAGAAGGTTGGAGCCTTCACAGAGAATGCCATCCACAAGTAGCATCGCAGAGGAAAAGGTTTTTATTATCTCTATTTGGTTGGAATTGATTGATTTTGAATTGATCTACATTTCGTTATTTGGCCTGTTAGATAAAACTTTGAACTTATTGAAAACAATTTTTCAGAAATGAAGAAACGTCACAAAGTACAAGTGAAGTCTTTAAGAAAATAACGTTTATCATCGTCAGCAAAATCGCACGTAAACATGTGCGTGAAGTCAGAAAATGACGATCCATGGTGCTGACTACGTGCGAGTGCTGCACACACTCCCACGTAGAAAAGCAAATAAAGAAGGGAGATTTTCTTCGTCCCAGATTGTCTCTTATACTCTTCAAGCCTGCAAAATGCACTAAGCAATTTTACAATCGGTAAGAAACTACCAATATTACAGTTAAAGTGATTGAATATGATAGTCTATAAAAAGCTGGAAAAATTGCTGAACGAGAAAATTTAGTATGTTATAATTTATATTTTAGATTGGGGCCATTCGAAGACAACGTATAACACGACTGTATCTACCGCAGCTAAATTTAAACTTTGTCCTAACTTTAAAGAGTATCGCTTTTGTAAAGAACCTTTAATGAGAACTCGGATGAACAAAAGGGGAATAACATTCGCGCTACTACTAATTGTAAACTAGTCCTACTTGTAATCTTATCAATAACTTAAGCGACGAAAAAGGCCTACTTAGATACTAATTGATCATATGTATAATTAAATTATGTTAGCAAAAAAAATAATCTACGTTATTAGATGACTAATAGGGGATCTAACAAGCCTTTAGGGTGAACGAAACCCCATGTGATCGTTAGAGAAGGACCGTTCCATAGATATAACGAAGCTGAACTTCGTACGTCTCGTAACTTCGAACTTTTTCTTATACAAATAAATCGAGATCTGAAGAATGTAAATCGCGCGACGATTGCCGTTTCGAAGTATCAGGAACTGTCCTGGATACCGTGACCTTTTTGAAAATCAAAAAACCGTGTTCGTTTCAAAGGCGTTACCTAACTAGAGACAACATTTCATAGCAACCTAGCGCCAATGATTTTATAAGAACTCCTTAACTTTCTTCTTTACTTGTTCGTGCTACTTGCACCAAGCTAATAAGTTATATTGTTACTGGTAAAAGAAGGATTATACGATTGTGTATGAGGAAGTGCAAATACAACGCGGAATTTATTAAGATTTATCGATTGTCGTCTAAACGTGCCTGTTTGCAATATCTTTCAAGAATCCTCACATCAAAACGCGTCTCTTCTTATTACAAAATAAAAAGAGTTACCACTCTCCTTTCGTATCCCACTTATATTTATTTATATTTATCAATCCCTTAGTAACAAAAAACCTTTAAAAAATGTGAATACACAACAAACTGTTTAATTATGATATAACAAATACTAGCATTTGGCAATTTAATATTATTTAGTATGACTACTCACTTTCATTAATTGAACTTTTCAATTATTTGCAGCAGATATTTTTTCTCTTCGTCAGTCGCGAAGGAATATTTCACTGATAGTTTGGAAATCTCTTTCAAATCAGTCTTTTTAAGATGAAAATGCGATGCGACTAGTTCAAATTCTTTGGACAAAGTTGTTCCAAAAATACCTTTATCGTCCGTCTAAAAAAATATCCGTATTCCATAAAAAATATTCCATATTTCAATCAGTTATTTACTTGCAAAAGTGATAAATTCGAAAATGTTGAAAAATATTAAAATATTCAGTACATATTCAAAAAGTAACTTACACTTATGCATATTGGATGTCCTGCTTTGTACAAATATTGAAATTGATGATGAGAATATGTTGGAACACTTTGGGTCTTTACGTTTGAACTAGGACATAACTCTGCGAGAAAAAATCATTTCGTTAAAATTACTAAGTAATATTAAATTAACTTTTCATTTGAATTCAAACTCATTCATACTTAGAAGTTATTCGTACCTACAGGGATTTTAAGCTCAAGTAATCTTTGATAGAGTTTCTCTGAACCATTTAAGCTAGGATGAATACAAACACAATGACCTAATCTTTCTGGTTTGAAATCCAATATATCCATTATCTCTACTTCATTCGGTACCTACAGATAAAATAAATTATAACTTAAAATTCTATATTTCCTTATTTTTATTCAGATTTTATATTTTTAAAAAATCACCTCTGCACAGTGAGCTGCGATTTTTAAGCCAGCGACTCTCGACTTTTCTAATAGGTGCAAAAATGCGTCACCTTGTCTTGGATCTCCACTTAAGTCAAGACCAACAACATACTTTGGATATTTCTTTTGTAATGCAATTGCCAATTCGATATTTTTCTCAGCAGCTTCAATACCATGCTGTCGATTAACAGAGACTAAATACTTCACAATGATGCTGAATTTTTCCTCGCATTCTCTTCAAATAAATTTGTAAAATATTATTATGTAATTAGAGAAGTTGACGTTATAAAAATGGATAAATATTTTGAAAAAAGTAGAGTGTTTACTTTATAGCCTTTATGACAGCCTCTGCGTATTCATATTTCGTCATCAATCCCTCAACCGCCCGAGGAGTGCTTCTTAATTCAAGGTAAATTACATTTTCCTCAGAAAATTCTTTAATAACATCACAAGCAGCTATATAAATTGCCTTTGCTGAGTCGGTTAATGAGTGGACTAATTTGAACATTTCGAAACAGCTGTCTCAGAAAATTGTCAATGATTACAAATCTTTGATTTTTAAAAATAGAAAAATAATTTTAAAAATATTATACTTTACACACGTTGAAAGTGAATTAATATCTTTATAATCCTGACTTTCCAATCCATCAGAAGCTTGCACTTTGTAGAGCTTTTTTAGCGTATCCATGCTTAATGAACCGTTTAAATGTGCATGCAATTCCTAAAAAAAAAAGGAACAAACTACAATATGTAATTAACTTTAACGAGAAACAATGTTTTTATTTGTTACTTTCATAATTGAAAACATTTGTTGAAGAAAACTCAGTAGTCAGAATAAGCGAAAAGTAAAAGCAGTAAAAGTCCAATAAATAAATAAAAATGTTCATACCACTTTAGGCAGTGCGTGGCAGTATTGACTTAGATCCATTTCACTCATTATAATAATAAAAACGTTAAAAACTACAAGAAAAATTATCCCGCAGCCAAGCGGCAACCAAACAATTTAAAACAATCGCAAAAATCACAAACACACATAACCTCAAAATTCAATACAAATTCTTGGTTTGTGATAGAAAAATATTTAGTGAAACGGTTTTTTCTTTATTGTAGTGGTAAAAATTACAACTGCAATAAAGGAAACATCATACTGCTAAATATTTTTTTATTAATATGTAAATAAAAATGTAAATCAAATTTTCCCGCTCAAAATTTGAATTTCACTTCACTGTCCAAATCAATCTCTACTGCCGCATTCTCCACCTGTGAACTCATCTTCAAACTTTTTTTTAGCCAATGAAAACTCATTGTACTGTCTTATGATTGGAGGAAAAAATATGACATCCTGGAAAGCAAATGGAAAGTTACAAGAAATGGTAGAAAGAAAGAGTTCTCAAATATTTCATGTTTTTCATGTCACGTGACACGTCAGCTACAATTCCTATTTACAGTGGTTGTTAAAAAAGTGCTAGTGATACTCGTGATACTGTACATTTTTCCGAGGTTTTGATAAATAATTATAACTGACAGTAGTCGAAACCACGTTATTAATTTAATCAAGGAGTGATAAGTTTGTGATAAGGAAAAAAGAAGGCTCAAATTTGAACCCGGGGTACAATTTCGGTTCTGCTTATTCGACCGAAAAATGATGTGCACTGATTGTGATGTTCCTCAAAGAAGTGGTTTTTTGTAAGGTAGAATCCAGAAACGTTCTACTTCTGCTTTGTGATATTTAACTTAACGGTTTTAACTCATAATTTGAGGATCGAAGTCTTTACTGAGCAACGCCAACAAAATCAGGTAAGATTGTAACACTTGGTAACACTTTACCCACTTTACTTTTACCGTGCCTTTACCCTATTTGCCTGTGCATGACATTGATTTGCAAAAAAGAGGACTTTTTTTCTTAATTATTTTTAAATAAGTATTGTCTTTACTGTATATTTATTATTTTTATTTACTATTTTATGTAAAATGATTTATTTTTTATGTATTTTCTCTCAGTGTCTCAATTTTAAGGTATATGTATTCTATTTTGAAGTGTTTAATGTTAGTTTACAATTTCATTCGACACCAAAAAAATATTTATTTGAATTACAGATACAAAGATGGTAGTACTTAGTAACTTTTTGGCTCCAGAGGAGGGAGTACGACATGAAGAACAAGAAACAACTTTATACGTTAATGATAGAGAAATCGGAAAAGGAACGCTTTATATTACAGAAAGGTATGTGAATATTAAAGAACTGTAACAATAAGCTTCTAATTTAAACAAATGAAAGTGTACAATTAAATCCACATAGACAATTTTTAATTATTTTTAAATCATTGGCAGTGTACTCGCTTGGGTCCAGAATGATACTCGACAGGGATTTTCACTGGAATATCCCCATATTACACTTCATGCCATCTCACGAGATGAACAAGTTCATCCTCGACACTGTCTGTATGTTATGGTTGATGCCAAAGTAGATCTTCCAGGTAATTTTCGATATTACCCCTTATTACATACTTTATTTAAAAAGCGTGTTAATTGCTCAATAAGAGAGTTTTTTATATATCAAATTGTATAACAGTTTCAAATCGAAAAATTATAAATCTATTTATTGTTTTTAGGTGAAGCGCGAACACCTTCTGAAAGTAATTCAGATGAGGAAGATGATGATGATTCTGATGCTCCAATGACTGAATTGAGGTTCGCGCCTGATAATACAAACAATTTAGATGCTATGTTTCAAGCCATGAGTCAATGTCAAGCCCTACATCCAGATCCACAAGACAGCTTTTCTGATGGTAACTTAAAAAATTGAAAATATTTTATTTTACTTTTAATACAATTCGGGGTGTTTTTAATAATTCTTAATTGTTTGTCAAGACTACTATCGAATTTCTAATATTTATTTTGTCCTTAGCTGAAGAAGATATTTATGAAGATGCAGAAGAAGATGAGTTCGAGTATTACGAAGTAGGCGCTGGTGATGCTCCATACATTTTATCAGCAGGTATTATATTTATTATAAAACGACTGACATTTAAGCTCACATTGAATTTTTAATTGACCATTTCTTTTATCAGAAACCGTTGGGGAAAATCATAATGGCAACGGTGTGGAAACGGAAGAAGCTATGGATGTAGAGGCTGGTCAATTCGAAGACGCAGAAGAAGATCCCTAAATGATTCATATTTAAACTGCGAAAACAGTTGGTATTTTTTGCATTTAGTTTTCTGTTAATTTATTTTATCAGAACACCGTAATCGTATACCTACGCATATAATCTCTTTATTGCATACAGTACAATGGACACTCGACAAATCTCAAAGCACGAAACTTTATTTATCTTAATTTTGTACATGGTACTTTCTTAGGTAAAAATAAATAATTATACACCGTGTGACGGTGATATTAAGTTATTTTAATTGAGCTCGAAAAGCACTAATAAAAGAACTGATCAAAAGATTCTGGGAAAATCCTTATAGTTAGAAAATTGTGGAACCCCCAGATTTACACCGCAATAAAAGTTACTCCCATATTCAATATTTAAAGGCAAGAAAATGCTAGTTTCATTCAAAATACTCATAGTGTCATAATCTTCACAAACATATATATGAAAGAATCACTCGCTTCATTAATATACATTTCACTGTAACATGCAAAACGTAACGATAGACTCGATGTCCCCAAAAAATATAATTTTCATCCAAGAATTTAGTGTTTGCAAAAAAGAAAGAGGATAGTCTCTCAGGAATGGATGGCGCACTCAATTTAAACGTTATCTTCGTTACCTAATATTCCGCATGTCAACGCTTGGAAAAATAATGCAATAATTTTACCGGCAAATTTGAAATTATCCACAATTATACAATGTAATAGCGCTTGAATAAAATTAAGACATTTTAAATAGACTCGTTATAATTCTTAGCTACCCTCAAAACACAAAGGTGAATTATTTTTCACTCAAGAGTCTATTTCAGATTTGAGTATTTATTAAATACCGTAAAGATTGAATAATTATTAGAAGAAAAAAACTAATTCTATTAAGGAAGGCCTTACATTTAAAAAATAATAACCTTAAATCCAGCATGTTATTCTGAAATACATTGTATTTATTTTCCTTGTTCATAGAAAATTGATAAACTCAAATTAATATTATAGTTGTCTAATAAAATCATGATTGTTGTCAGATACATTTTTCCAAGATATTTACAATATAACAATCTCAAGATTTATTACAGACCAGTTGTTTCAGATATATTTACATAATACATTTTCTGTATATTATGTAAACATTGCTTGAAAATATATAAATACTATGCTCAAATAAATTGAAGGCATTTACGAGCAGATTTGGTGACAATTATAGAAACCTTGAAACGTTATTCTCGTCTCACAAGAATTTCTGTCACATTTAATCACATATCTATCGTCTTAAATATTCCTTCATCGGATTTTTTTAGGACCAAAGATAAGATCTGCATCTGGTGCTCCTTTAGGGTGATTATATTTCTGTCTCCTTTCCCTATTCAAATTCACAGTCACAGGTCTAACACCTTGATTAATAGTTTCTTGGTAATCCTCCTCCTCTTGCCTCTCCGTGATATTGAGTGTTAATCTCTTCACTCTTTCTTTCTCTTCTTTCTGCTCCTGCTCTCGATTTCTCAAATTCTTTGCCAATTCAGAAGACACGGGGACTGCTAAATTTTTATATTGCTGCTTATTTCCTTTTCTCAACATTAGAACAAAATCAACAGTTGTATTATCCGAAGGACCTTCTTGCAATTGTTCATAAGTCTTTTTTGTGCTTTTCACATGAAGCGGTACCGAAATATCAACTTGCTGAGGCTTCACAGAATCTCGCATTCTATCTTGGATATTATCAGAAACCATTTTATCAAGAGCTGATAAGAAATCGTCATCTTCTGCACAACTGACTCTTTTTGGGCATGAAGGAAGAGCTGCATCTAATTCCGATGCATCCATAATAACGCCTTCAGTACATCCTTCAGATAAACTATGTTCTCCTTGTGTATTTTCCCGTGTTCCATGGTTTTCATCTCTTTCACAATCAGCCATCCATTCTTCTTCAGATTGACATTCAGAGTAATCCTCGGATTCCTCAAAATGCAAATCTGTCATTCCTTTCGCATCTCCACTTCCATTTCCGGTAGTTTGTGCCACTTCTTCATCTGCTTCTAAAATTACTCCCATTTCACTTTCTCCATTTATCTGATCTTCCCTAACTGAAATTGAGAGTGAAGGATAAAGAGTATTTCTAAGTTCTTCGACAGCACATTGGGATTCTTTGTAATTATCGAAAAGCTGCATCTTTGGCCTCAACATGGTGAGGGTGTCCCGAAACATGTAGTCAACATCGATTGGAAAAACATTTTCAGGGCCCCAAATAGGATCTGTACGCTTGAACCAATAATAATTTTGGAAGAAGATCAAAAAGTAGTCAAGTTTCTTTTTACTCGACCCGCCGCTAAAATATTGGCCACAGGTTTCGAGAAGAGTGCAGACAAGTCTGATGCGGAATAAGTGGTCGGGAGGGTCTAGAATACTTGGTACGCCGTGTTCCATACTGACACCGAAGGTTATTAGGAGATAAAGGGTGCGAAATATGTCGCCACTTTCTACCATTCGATAATTGTAAAGTTCTCCAAGGTATTTAACCATTGCAACTCGACGTTGGTTGTACTTGGGAAGATTTATTTCCATGCAAAGCCTTATATCTTCCAGAACACCGTCGACGACGTAAGGACCAACGGCTTCGTAGTGCGCTACAAGTCCTGCTAAAAGACTTCCGACACATCTGAAAAAAGGACACTTATGATTATTCGAGAGCTTTACAAGTAAGATTAAATATTAAGTAACAACAAAATAAGATAGGTCCCTGTTACAATACCTGATATTCAAATATTTCACATTATAAGCAGCAGTCAAGCATTTAATTGCATACGAAGAAACACTTTCATCTTCCCAGTCCAATTTCCTCATTAACTTGAGTACTTTATCAGTATTAGTCTTTGACAGATCTTGATACAATAATTTCCTTATAAATTCATGAATTGGTGGTCTTTCTTTCTTCGTAAGTCCTCCTGTAGACTCCGGAGGATTAACAAAATAATACGCATTTTCAATAATAGTTACATATCTAGAATCAAGAGCCGTAACAGCCTTCTTTCTCATCATCTGCTCCAAATAAATTTTCGTTCTCTGATGTGAGTCTGGTGTGCAGAACAGAAACCTTCCACAAGTTTCTAACAAATTGCAAGCCATTTCGATATGATGATGCGTAAAGTCGTGCAATAAAACCTTCAAACAATATAAAGCTTCCATTTTCGAATAGAGTTTAAACTTCACAAGCTCTCCTATATATCTCACTACTTTTATCTTTGATTCTATATTAATCTGATCCTTCTTATGTACATGATACTTAAAATCATGTTTCAGCATAAGACATAAATCATTAGCTACATCAGGCATAACAGGATAAAGAATTGCTGCGAGTCGAGAATAAAATGGCAGTAAATCCAAACGAATCCTCGAGACTCCGAAAAGGGCCTTTACCAATTTCTTTTTATTATGCTTAGTGTTGAGATTTATGAGAAAATCCACAGCTGCATTATCTATCATCTCGCGATTAACACAATTAGGCAGATGAGTGAGATAAGCGTCGAGGAGAAATTTATTGCTTATATTTGCAACTTGAGGTTCTTCGACTTCTGGTTCGGGTTCATCAACTTTCTCGATTTCATCTATCTCATCGAAAGTTAATTCCTCGTCTAAAGCCTCTTCAGTTATTGGTGCATCTTGTTTAACAACTTCTTTCAAGTAAGATCCTGGAAGAAAAACCGTCAAATCTGGTAAAACTTCATAGAATCTTCTAGTTTCTTCATCGCCCCACATATCTTCCATTATGCTATTTTCTTCGCCTTCATTATTTAATTTGAAGGATTCCTCTGCTTCCAATTTGACTTCAGTATCGACCGGAAGTTCTGGCATTGGTTCATCTAAGGTATCTGAGAAATTTTGTACACTAGTTAGAAGACGTTCATAGGAGAGTTGGAGTGTTTCGAGTTTTTCTTTCCTTTCTGTGCTTAACTCCCCTCTCGTTTGAAGAATTTTTCGATTTTGCTTCTCGAAAGCTTGCAAATCTTTGTGCTCTTTAAGCAAGTGCTTGCAGAGGGAATTATAGTATTCCCTAAGTAACAGTTTCACGTTCTGTTGCTTGTCGGGGGAGAGTAGTTTACTTTTTGGTATTGGAACTGCTAACTTTTCAGAAAGCTCTCGTATTTTTCTGGGTACCAAGCCGGCATAATCCTCCCCACAGTGGCGACAAAAACTAAGTATTATGCTTGCATTGTTGTGCTCTTCTTTGTCCATGTTTATTAAAACTGTTAAAACAGATCCTAGAAGGGATAGACCTTGTTTATGGGTAAAGATACCTGCATTGACGAGTTCAGCGTAAAACCTAGAAAAAAAACAGGTTCATTAGATTGGAAATCAATTTTATATACTTTTAAAAAAGAGAAAAAACAACAAGAAAATAAATATATATGTAATCTTACCTGAGGTCCACTCGAAGTTTACTAGGATTAGCAATTTTCTCACTGACTTTCAAAGACAAATTCTTCTGCCAGTTCTCAAAAAAGTGAACCGAAAATTCAGCATAAGTTTGATGCAAAAAACTGCAAGCTTTAATAGCAGGCGCAATATCCGTCATTTTGAGTTTAGCATCCACCAATGCAGTCGCAACTTCACTGACATATTTCGTCAAATTCAAATTAGACATGTCCTTAAGAAATCCATCAAGTTGAGGTGCACTAAAATTCCTCAGTTTTTTAACAAAAGTTGTATTTCTTTTGAGGCTCGAGTCCAATTTACTAAAATACGAATCAGGTGGTCTCGTTACATTAACATTGGAATTCCGAATCTCTTCCTTTGCTGCTAATCTCTGCTCCGTTTCTTTCACATAATCTTGAAAAAACTGCTTGTCTTCTTCACTAACTGTATTAGGATCAACAGCCTCTTGCACATTATTTTCGGTTTCAGTCATATTTGCAGATTCTTTAAATAACAAATAATATTAAACATAGGTTATGTTACGGCTGCACTATAACCGCATTATAACTTACATGGCAGAAAAATTTTGAAAAAGACTCAGAGAAAATGTATTTTCACAATACTTGCTTGTAATTTTTTCTTTTATTTTTTTTTCTTTTAATAGTCTCTATTTTTCTCATCTTTCTCACATATTTGTTCTTTTACATAAACTGCATATGTACGATATGTACTGCATGATTGCACGAAAGTCATGAAACATATGCATCCATTATGATTTGTCCAAACCCACACAGTTTGTGCATGAAGTAGACACGCCCACTCTAGGGAGGATATTCAGCGATTGGCCTGTTGGTTTATGTTGGTTAAAGTGCATTTCGAAAATAGTAGTAAAAAATATAAAAATTATGCTTTGAAAATGAGGTTCGTTTTTGTTTACGTGAAATAATAATTGTCTATTCTATTATTTGCAAAGATTCTACTTTTCTTTCATAGAAATAATATTCAGCATTCCCTTTCAAATAACGCGCGGCCCGCGCGGCTCAAGCGCGTTCCACTAGCCAATCCCGAGTTATCCTCCGTAACTTCGTCCCCTTCGTCACTCGATGCTCCATCCCGTTAACTAAATTCTTACATCCATGACACAAAACACATTCGACACAATGGACACAATTACCACATTTTCAGCGCTAGGTGGTTACGGCACTAAAATTCTAAAAATTCACATTCTTTCATTTAAATAAAAATCTTATTATAAAAAGAAATAGGAATTATATTAAAATTTTGTTAAAGAACTTTGTTGCAGGATGCTATAATCAATTTTCTAATTATAAAGATTAATAATATTATTAATTTCGTAGGAGAGGAAAATTTAATTTAAAAATTGCCTTTTCTCACAAGTAATTGAATTTATGTAGCTTATATATAAACGTGATATCAAATAGAAAAGATTTTCGGCGGGAATTTTTGAATTATAAATTTGTTTCACAACTTTTTTTGTTCTTTTGAATTTTGCAATTTCGAAAATTTTCTTTTTTAAACTATTTCTAGTAACCATGGATTTAAACGTAAAGACAATTGGTGACTACTAGAATGTAGGAAAATTGAAGATAGATTCAGAAGTTTCTGGGTTTTTTGACAGGAAAAAATTTGTATTTTAACAGTTTTAAAAAAACTGCGTGATGTGCCCGTGCAAAATAGTACGTGTGCACTACTAAATTTTCAAGTAAATCTTTTTTAACAACATGTTATTTTCGTCATTTTCGTCGTTCAGACGCGCTGCCTGCTTATCCGTTAATGGACGATGGATCCAAATATCACCAATAAAATATTTTTGCACAACATATTGTGTTTCTAATCGTCTGCAACGACCAACAATACTCAGAGAAATTTTTGGGGGTAATAAACGCAATTCTACTTCGAAAGTTTGTGGTGGAGGCAACGAAAATACTAAAATTGATTTTCAAAAAGCCAGTTATGCGTAAGCTATAGTTTGTAATTTAAAAAAAAATGTACTTCCCAGCGTCGCAACACTTTTATTTAATATTTTATTTCATAAATACTTATAGTCCACAACCATGTCTGAGGGAAGAACTTTTATGCAAAGTCGCAGAACCCGTACGAGATGGCAGAAATAAAATTACAATTGTAGGTGCAGGAATGGTAGGAGTAGCATGTGCCAATGCCATTCTTTTTCAGGTAGAAATTTTCCAAAAAAAACATTATCTTGCTTAAAGTTCTAGGCCTAGTTTTTATTTGCCTAGAGTTGCTACAGAAAATCTATTTCTAAACTTCAGACTACATATTCACAAGTTTTCTAGATAGCTATTTTGAAAAAATTCAAGTCAACAATTCCGCAATAATATTATATTTCTTCCAGAGGATAAGCAGTCACATCGCAATTGTAGATGCTTTTCCAAAGAAATTAGAAGGCGAGGGGATGGATTACTGTCATGGATCGGTTTTTATAAATGACCCGCGTATCGATTACGACACCGGTAAATCTTCCTTTGAAAGCCCAATGAACAAAAAGACATTGACATCCTGAGAACTTCCATCTCAGTTCAATTGATGTCCAAAAGACGTCTCATGTCTTATAAAGACGTCTCTTGGACATGAAACGTTTTTAGGACATCAACTGAACTGACATGGATGTCCTAAGGATGTCTTTAGGACGTCGTCAGGATGACAAAGTCTTTTTAGCCACTGGGAGATCAATAAAAATAGTTTAGGGACAATTAGAAGAAGCTTGATTCCTTTTATCAGATTTTTGTGTCTCGAGTAATTCAAAAGTGGTCATCATTGCGGCCGGTGCTCGTCAGAAGAAAGGGGAAAGTCGATTAGACCTAGTCCAAAGAAATACTGATATCCTGAAAAACATCATTCCTTCCCTTGTACAATATAGTCCAGATGCTGTTTTCATTATGGTCTCTAATCCAGGTTAAATACATATGGTATATTTTACACAAATACACAGCCTCCACGTTAAATTATTCTTTGGACATGATCTGAAGTTGGCGTGATATGCTTCTTAGAATCTTTATGACGTAAACAAGCTGTACAAGCTTTTGAAAAAAATTTCTAGAATTCACGGAAAACTCACATAAATACATTCAAAATAAAAAAAGAATTCTTAATAAGGAATTTCAATAATTGTATCTCTTCAGTGGACATTTTATCCTGGGTTATATGGAAGGTGAGCGGTTTGCCATTTCACAAAATAATCGGAAGCGGGACCCACCTGGACAGCGCCAGGTTTCGCTACATGATTGCAGACAGGATAGGTGTTGCCCCCAGCTCAGTTCAAGGATATATCATTGGTGAACATGGTGACAGTCAAGGTAATAAACGATTTATAATGAAGCTCATGAACTAATCATGAAAGTATTTCAAATAACATAGCCCCACAAAAGAAAAATTCTGCAACCTTCATGACCTTCATTCCGACCTGATGGGGTAAAAATGACCCCGGATTCGGATTTAGCGACTTCAAAAACGTGTTTTTTCCAATCCGATGGTTTTCTTCATTTTGACCTTCAATTGATATTGATTTTGACCTGATTAAAAATGTTTTTTAGTGCCAGTGTGGTCCGGGGTAAACATCGCTGGAATACAATTTCGAGATATATTACCAAACATTGGATTAGAAACTGATGAAGAAAACTGGAACGACCTTTTCAAAGACGTCGTTAAGGCGTAAGATTTTTCTTACACTTTTTATCAAATACATATTTGACAGAGAATAAGATAAATTAGGGTGTCTTTTGTATTAATTGTTCTTTATTGTTAAAAACAAAGTGGATCAACTGTCAGGTGTTTAAAGGGATATACAAATACGGCTATTGGTCTCTCGGTTGCTGATATTACTAATGCCATTATTCGCAATACACAGGAGGTGAAATGCGTTTCCACTCTGATACAGGTAATTATAAACAAAAATTTACTTTCCTTTAGAAAATATTAAAGATTTTTAAGAGCAGTTTCTTAACTTATTTTTTGGAAAATAATAAATCTTTAGGGGCACTATGACATTTGCAACGAGCAGTTTCTCTCGCTTCCATGTACAATAGGCGAGAACGGCGTAACCCAAGTGATTCGATTAAGGATGACTGCCGATGAGAGGAAATTATACCAGACATCAGCAAACATTGTTTACAATGTCCAGAAAACTATTAAACTTTGATAAATAACACTTTGATTTAATTTTAAATTACTGAATAAAATACTGATCGTCTAAACAAACTTCAGTTTATTTAATTAAATTATTTTAAGGAACTCAAGAATGTAAAGAAAAATGATTTTATTAGTATAATGCTCATAACAGTGTATATACATCGCGTGTTTGACTCATGTTATAGCATTTCTTTTTAATCTACAATCACATAAGGAGACGTTCTTTCCATTAAGGTAAGTTACACAATAGGATAGTGAAACTGATATCAGGTTAAGGCCTTAAGGTCTGAGTACAGGCCTTTAAGGTAACTTCATCACGCATTTTCTAAACCAAAGTTCACCGGTCGATTTAGGGAGGCGCTAAATAAGGCCAGTGGGGTAGGTATAACAAAGGTGAAATTTTTCGCGGCATCAGACTCCTGCTGCAGATCCAATTTCTCCAGTGGTAGGGGTGACTCGCTTTTTGAATATGATCCATCTTTCTTGTCACGTGACCGTAAGAGAGGGCAATTTTTCCATTTTACTCAGGTCTGAAGGGGAAAAATCAAAACAAAGTCGGCCCGTTGGTAATAGATATGCGCGTAATATGTCGATGCTATGTTAATATCATGTCAGTATTAATGTCAGTTTTTCTGTCCTATTGTGTACGTACCCTAAAATGAAAGTCCTTTGACTTAAGTCAACACGTATAATCAGATCAGGCGAATGATCGAATTTCTTTCACTAGCTACCTAAATCTCGTACGTAAATGTATGGGAAGGTGCTGAATTAAATCATTGATTTAAAATAAATTATTAGAGTGATGTATGGATACCTGTATAAATCGATCATCGTATCCCCACGTTTAAAACTTACAAGCGGTCGAAAATAAAAGAGCTTCGACTTCGACCTAGACATCTTTTGTCTGCTGCTTATACAGTGAGACATTCTGATGTGCACCGCACATCGAGATTATTACGATTAATTCATTTTTAAATATAGAGCTTAAGGTTCACCTCCTGGGTCAACTAGCTTTCATTTTATACGACTTTGGCCTGATCAGGTTTTAATATTCATGATTCACTTCTCCTTGTTCAGCGCTTGAATAAATTCCTCCAGTTTTTCTTGAATCTGTCTCACGCGTTCTGAAATTAAAAGAAAAAATCAGTATTTCATATTGTTTAAGTTGTAGACTTTTAGAATAAGTAATTAAATATCTTACTCAGTTCCTCAGCAAGCGTAACTCTTCTTCCCGTTAAAAGCTTCTGCTTAATTTCATTATCCTGGCTATAATCTTCTAATACTTCCTTAATTTCCTTATCTAGTCTTCGAGCTTCTCGATTCATGATCTGTTGTCTTAAAGCATTCGCCGTTACTTTTAGCACTTGCTGAATTCGCCAGAAAAGCACCACATCATTACATTCCATCTATAATTACATTGCACAAAAAAATATAATGCATGATCCATAATATAAAAAATCATATAAAACAGAATTTAGTTAAAGCCAACCTCGTAATCGTGACCAGTGTGGTAAAGATAGTATCCTTTTCTACAATCATAAGCTCTAGACAAACTTTGTTGTAAAAAGAATCTTCTATAAACAGGGTGCCAAGTTTCTCTAATAAACTCATTATCTACATCCAACCCATTTCGCTGCAAATTTTTCCTCACTGTCGTTAACTCGTCTTGTGTCAATGTAGGTGCGTGTTTCTGAAATGGAATTAATTATAAAAACACGTAAAAAAAATTAAGTACTAAAAATGATCAGTTTAAACTTTAACTTGTTTGGGGCGGGGTCTTACTTTTACCTTGTCCGCGTAAATAATTTTATCAAGCTCATTCTTTACTGATGTCCGTTTTTGCTGTTCTTCGCTTTGATATTGCCAGTAAAGCCAGCGATCTTTCCGACTTGGGCCCAACATTTCGCGCAGTATTTGCTCTGTACTCTGTAGTTTTTCCTTCACTGAGGTCTCTAAAAAGCGAACAGCTTGGTCCCAATCTCTCTTATCACTCACATTTCGATCATCGAGAGTATTTAACTGAATTACTCGTAGCATGTCGGAAGCCTGATGGTAAAATACAAAATATAAGGGGTTTCCGTATATTTTGATAATTATGAACTACTTTATAAATTACCTTATCTTCCCAGGTATGCCTAGCCATCGCCTCATTCACAACTTCATTTTTCAAATTATCGAAAATATTATCATGATCAGTATTTAATTTTGCCTGTGATAAGAATTTCTGAAATTCTTGCTGCAAACTTTCCCATCCAGTTTCCACACTTCGAGCTGGCAACTGCTGTTCCGCCCATTGCTTTAATTTGATGTCCACAGTAGTATTAAATGTATCTGTATGGATTTATAACAATGACTTAAATGTAAAAACCCTTAAATTCGTAAAATTATAAATTTTATATATACATATAAAATTAATCAAGACTTACTGGGATTACCACTCTGAGCAGCAGGTAAATAAATATTTTCAAATACGTGCATACTGACTTTCTCCCAAAGTCTTGACATCAAAACTTCTTCCCAGTGCCTAGGCGAAACTTGCGATAAGTTAACTATTTCATCGAGAATCTCCCCTCGGGCTTTTTCGAACAACTCGTCCCTATCAAGTTCCCTCAATCTGTGAATCAAAAATCACACTGTAGGATTATTTCAAACTAAATTTAAAACAGTTACTCTTTAGTTTCTTGAATTACCGTGGGAAATTGTTTTTCCATTCTGTCTCCAAATTAAATCTCGTAGCTTTAAAAGCATCTGCCTGTTGCTCCACTGTCTCACGAACCATTTTCCAGAAACATTCAGCCACCGCCATACTTAAATTTCTTGTAGTAACTTGACTAGACATCGTTAAACCATCTCTATAAAATAAATAATCGCATATTCAAGCAGAGAGATAAATCATAATTATTAAATGGTAAATGACTACCTAGTTAAATATTTACGTACTTAAAAAGTTTTGAATTCCTGAAGAAATTTTCTTCATAATTCTTTATTGTTTGTATGCTGTCATCCTGTCTTCCACGTCCAGTAACGACTGCAAAGTAACCTAAGGCTTTCATAGGAAACAATTTTCCTGAAAGTATTTTCTTCAAACGTTCTGGATTCGCCAAGTTTTCTTCTGCCATATCCACCTGATATTGTATTTTATTTTTTATAATTATAAAAATTTGTCCCCTTCAGGTGATTAAAGAATCTTACCTTTGTAAGAACGAAAATAGTTCTTTTTCCAGAAGGATCCATCTGAGCAACAAGATCCGTTACATTGCTTCTCTCAGCGTCTACAGATCCATCTTGAATACAAAGAATAATAGCATTCGGATTGCTCATATACTGTTGAGTCATTTGTCGAATCGCATCTCGAGTATCTTCTGCCATATCGACTGTAACTGTCTGCAGTAAAATAAAATCGAAAATTCATAATTGGTTTGAAAATAGCTTCTAAACTTTAAAATAAAAAATTATCTTACACTAATGATGCCAGGTAGATCGACAAGAACCATACGAGGAAGGCCGGGACCCTTCACAGTCATGGCAATAACCTCTTGACTAACAGTCTTTCCGTTCTTAACACTATTTTTCATACGCAGTTCCACTTCCTTTCTCAAGTCTGCCAATTCTGATTCCTTCGTTAAATCGAATTCCCTTGAACTATCTTTAAACTGGGCGATATGATAAGGTCCTTCACTCAAGGTCACTTTTACTGGAGCTCTTGTCATCATTTCTCCACCGCCCCTGGAAATTTAAATTTGAAAGTATCTCATTATCGTAAGATTATTATTTAAGGGGACCTTACACTTTCTCGGTTTTAAATTTATACAGTTATTACAGGTTTGATAACTCAATGAAAAAACATTTTTTGAGTTCGAAATTTTTGTGATATATATTTTAACTCTTCGACTACCAGAAAAAAATTTGATGTTCTACTGGACATGTTCAGGTTTGTACCTTGGGAAAATTCTCGCTTGTGCAATCATTTCGAGAACAGAGGTTTTTCCTGAAGATTGATCACCTACTACGACAACTCGAGGCAAATGATCCGCTGTTGAGTAACCACTGTCGTATTCGCTAAGTTCATCCAAGACGTCACTGTACATATCGATAAGGGATTTCTAGAAAGTTTGACATATATTAATATTAATATTAATAATTAATAATATTAATGAACCTATAATAAATGATTGGAACCTTATAATCGAGAGTGCTAAAAAACTTGTTCAATCCTTAGAAACTTACTTTGATTTTTCGATTGCTAAGTTTTTGATTCCCTCGTAGTAACATTTGCTTGCGGAGCTCTTTATTTTCCCTTTCCAATCTTTCTAACTCACGCTGATACTTCAACTGCATTTGCATGACTTCATCCTGCATCGCATCTATTCTTTGCTGTGAAGTTTCTAAAACATATAGTTCCAAAATTATTTATCTTAAAAATCCCGTAATTAAAACAAATCGTTCTAATTATACCTACGAGCTTTTCGTCGTTCCTCTTCAATATTTTCATTCAGTAATGGGCGAGCAAGGATAACTGAATTCTTTAGTATTTCACCCTTAGTATCTGTTTAAAAAATGTATATTTTACAATTTCTATAACATCATGAAACCTTCACTTTTTATTTTTATTTTAACAATTAAACAATTCCATGAATGAAAATTGAATTAAAGTTCGTTTTACTATGTAAGCGATAATAATTGAATAGTCAAGATTCAAGTTAATATTTGAAATTAACTCTTTTTTAATAAAAGCTGCAACACTTTATAATAAAAAAAAAAAAAAAGAACTGATCAAGTGCAGACATGCATGAAATAAAAAGCAACGGGTCTGTCCCATTCAGTATTCATTTTATCAATCGATTTTTTTAATTGTCTGATTTCACAGCAGATTTTTAGTCTTAAGGGCTTATGTTACTTACCATAAGAGCAAATTTAGTTTCGTCAACTTTACATTTACATTCACAATAAAAAATATTTTTCACTAAAACTAAGCCATTTACCTCTGTACAAAACGGAGGTAAATTGCATAGTTTTGACGAAAAATATTGATTATTGTGAACATAAAGTTGGCGAAACTAAATTTGCCCTTAGGGTAATTACCACATGTCCTTAAATACAAAAAGCCACGGGCTTCTTTTTTGTAATACGGAAAATAAAAAAATGTAACGGAGCTAAGCTTAAACAAAATGCTGAATGGAAAGACAATGTTTACAGTCAATCAATTATGTTTTTTTTTTACATTTTACACACCTGAGTAAACTTGCTTTGCTACGGTTGAGATCACGTCAAACATACCTGAACAGAACAGACCAAATCATATGTACATTAAAGAAAGGAAATACAGTGAGAGGATTGCCGCTTCATTCATGCAAATGTAGCAAAACATTTTAGAGGTTTTTAATTAAACTTCCAGAGAGTGTCAAAAAAATATGTTAGATTATTACTAAAATATTATGTAACTTAAAGAGAGTGGTATAATTTGATAAAGGGTTACTACGTTATTAAATGAGTTATTGTTTTGAAAGTTAATTTTATGCGTTCAATGGACGAAGCTCTTTAAAAATATCAAGTATGTTTAATTTGAATTTGATTATACATATGAGGCAGAGGAAAATGATGAAGCAGATTGGAAAAATTATCAATATTAGAAAAATATTCAGGATTCAGGAATTTGGGTTGCAGGATTATCGAAGATTCCTCTCAGCTTCTGAAAAATCAAAGTGACTCACGATTTGAAGAGTCGCTATTTAGCTCATCGTTTTTGCGGCTCTCTGCTGCTTTAATTGCATTCTCCAACCTTTGATCAAACCACATCTTATATTCTTGATACGTTGTATCTCGAAGTTCCTTTAATCGTGGAGCTGTTTACAGTTAGCCAGATTTGATAGCAGAAAATTATATATAGAATTTCAATTGAGGAACATTAATTAAAAAGTCCATCAACCCTGGAATTCAGCTTTTAATCTTTCTAAAATCAATAATAATTATTTTACAATCAGAGTTGGGCAGTTAATTGGAAAGTTAACTCAATTAATCATCCGCTAACAGTTCACTAACAGTTAACAAATAATGTTAATCAGTCAATTAACGGATCAACGGTATAATTTTTACTCGAATTCCAGGGTTAGAAAGAAATAATTCATGGACAAACCTAAATTCACGTTTTCCATCATCTTATCCTTGAATTCAATAATATTATGTGCAGCATCTTGCCACTGTTGTTCCTTGGGAAGTATTCTTTCGATCCAGCTCATATCTGGCAAACCTTGCTTCCATTCTTCGTATTTCTGTGCGAAAAATTGACCAGTTTTAAATTTAAAGACTTCAAAATTTAATAATTTAACAAATAAAATATTATCATTTAATTGTTTAGAGATTTGCAATTCTCTTGAGTGTAATAAATGAATTTTTCTCATTCAGACAATAATTTGTATTACCTTTTGCAATGTGACTCCTCCACCTATCGCTCCTCCTAAAAGAATGTACCGCAACTTTAATGCTCCTCTTACTATTCTCGTAATTAGCATTGCGTATCCACGATGAGGATTTGTAAAATAACGAGGATATGGAGATGCTAGGAGTGGTCTCGTAAATCTTCCCGTCATTATATTTTTCGATTTGATGATAAACACTGGTCGACGAGATGATTTCGATATCAGAAAAATGCTGTGTCTAAAAAACGAAGAATTCATCAATTCCTATTTGTTATTTTTTAAACGAGAAATTCATTTTAAATCAAAAATATCATTGGGGATTCTTAAAATTTGACTTGTGTAAAAATTGGAAAAGTACAATTATAATCTATTCTCACGATTAATCGGATATCTATACCTTTAATAAAATAAAATCAATCAAAAATTTATTGAATACTTGATGTAAAGCAATTAAACAAAAATAAGGAAAATAAAATAAAGAACATAACCTAAAAATTTCTAGAACATGCAGAAGCGACAAATACGTACAGAATGAAAAAATATTATATTAATATATTATAAGGAAATAAGAGAATGAATCTGAGAGTAAAACAGCTCTTAATTAAGAGTTTATTCATTACAATTCATCTTAAATTTATTATGAAAAACACTCACCCAAATCTGCCACAGAGAATTTGCTTCATTTCGTATGTTATGTTAATTCAAATATGAATTGTAAAAGTTTTCAAAAACGGTATCGAAGTTAGATTATTTCATAATTCTTCTATTCTTCATTCTCGTTCCCGATACATGATTCATGAACCATGCTCAGTGATGGTTGGTGATGGTTATGCCGTTATGCCGTTATGCAGCATGCAGGTATAGACTATAGACATAGAGTATAGACACTATAGACTAGAGTTATAGACTACATATAGGCACCTATAGGGCATAGGATAGGCTACAGCCGTATAGCTATAGCCCGTATATGTTGGCATATGTATGGCACTTTACCTTTACGGAATACGGCCCTGGCACGCCCTGGCCAGCCCTGGTCTGCCCTGGCTTTGCTCTGAACGCGGGCCCTGTACGCTACTGCGCATGCGTCGTGCTCCGCATCTGATTGGTTACTATTCGCGCGCACTTTAAAATGCTGAGAAATATTTTTATTGTTTATTATAAATAATCGCATTTTAACTTATAAAAATATTAATTACACCGATACTAATCAATTTATATATTCTACAAGTTAAAATTTAATTACTTATAATAAACAAATAAAAATAATTTTATTTAGCATTTTAAACTGCGCGCAAATAGTACCCAATTAGATGTCGAGCACGACGCATGCGTAGTAGAGTACAGGGCTCCGTTTTTGGACGTTTACAAGCCACTAGTCACGTGACCCTTAGCGTCGTATGGCGTCGTAAGTGTCAATTGTTCACATTCTTTTGCATTCTTTGCACTTTGCAGACCCTGGCACTTGGCAGACCCTTACATACTTCCCTCTACGCCCTTACTACTGTCAGCTACTGTCAACTACTGTTAACATCGTAAACGTTGTATGTACGAAGTAACTTACATTCTCATCAGGATTGTACAATATACGTGAGTATTTACCCTCAAATAAATTTAAATTAAGCCTAATATTTAGGGTCTTAATCTTAGACTTGTGGAAGTAGCATTTTTCGCATATTAATTTCTAATAAATGAAAAGTTTGACCTGAGTTTGTTAACATTCACTACAATGTAAACAATGCTTTTTAGAAAAAATAAAAAAGTGCAATTTCAGTAGCAAAGAATAGATTCAACGTGATTTAAATGTAAAATTAATTTAAATCTTCAGATTATACATAACATACGTAGGCAAATTTGAAAAATAATTTTTTTGGTTATGAGACGATTGTGGTTATTATCAAAAAAATTCGTGGCATCAATGAGTGATTTTAACTTATATTTATGTGTTATAAAAAATTCAATATTCCAGATAAATAGTTCAATTGGATAGACAGACTCTAAAATGGCAGAAGGCTCCGAAAAAGACGCAAGTTATTCACCGAAAGAAGAACCAGCTACTGCAGGACAGCCACTCTCAGATTTTCTTCTCCAACTTGAGGATTACACACCTACGGTATTTTTTATTCTAAAAATTGAACCCCAAAGATACGTAGAAAGATATAGTACACGTTTTATTATTATATAAATATTTTTATAGCTACCTGATGCCGTCACTGAACACTATCTTCGCAGTGGAGGATTTAATACAACCGATGCAAGGATGTAAGTTTAAAAAAAATTAACCCTTAATTTCTATTTATATTTGAAAAATTATATTAATATTCTAATTTATGTCTTCAATTTTAATAAATTATGTTATTAACCAATTTCAGAGTACGTCTCGTTTCTTTGGCAGCCCAGAAATTCATTTCTGAAATTTCCAATGATGCGCTCCAACATTGCAAGACGAGGGGGGCAAATCTAAACACAAAGACGAAGGGAAAGGATCGACGTTATACACTCACAATGGAGGATTTAACTCCTGCTGTTGCAGAATACGGCATTGTTGTCAAAAAACCTCATTACTTTGTTTAATCATATTTTATTGTAAAGGAAATTTTTTTCTATATAATTAACACATATATTGTTAAAGAAATCAAGTCTCATAGAGTTAAGAAAATGTATAAGAACATCTGTCTTTTTAGAATATTTTAAGATACATTAAAATTAAAGTTTTATCGATAATCTGCTTCTATTATTTATTATTAGTTTACTTACCATATGAGGACTATAAGGTGCATGCAGGCTTAACTGTCTTTTTAGAATGTTTTAAGATACATTAAAATTAAAGTTTTGTCGATAATCTGCTTCTATTATTTATTATTAGTTTACTTACCATATGAGGAGTATAAGGTGCATGCAGGCTTAACCAAAGATGCTTAACGTTATTGGTTATTGACAGAGGTGACTGCACTAGACGCACTAGACACTAGAAGGAGTTAAAAAGTCCCTAGAATCCTGTGCAGTTCTGATTGAAAGTACGCACAAATCTCCTCACGGCAACTTCACTTAGGGCAACATCTTCCTACGGCATCCGGAAACTCTCAGATAGGGCAACGAATGCTTTCTATTGTGGCAACTTACTTATGGCATCTGATTGGTTGCTATTGGCGCGCAGTTTAAAATTCTAAAGTGACGCAATACGCAATGCGCATGTACATACGTCAGTAAAGGTTAGGAATTTGTTGCCGTAGGAGAAAAGAATTTTGTTGCCGTATTGAAATTGTCCGGGCAAAACTTGTTACCCTAAGTGAGAGTTGGTGAGAGTACTGAGAGTTGAGTGTGGTTCCTTCTACGCAGTATCCGCATGCGCTTTATCCCAAAAAGCTTGTCGGCCATATTGGTGTGTTGTATCGTTCGCTCAGTGATTTCCAAGTGAAATAAGGTATTTCTCGCACTTTAATCACGTTGACTCTACGTGTACGAGTAATATAAAACCAGAGGCTTATTTAGTGAAACTTCTTGACTCGTTTGGTACGTCGAATTTTGGTAATCCGTGATGTTTCGTGGCCGAAAAAAAGTGTGGTTAACGCTGCCACCTCTGCTCACGGAAATCGCCTCGATAAAAAACATGTCGTAAATAAAAGCGTTAGGTTTTCCCTTACTCTGCAATTACGAATATTATGACTGCTCTTTTCATTATCGTATGTTTTTTTTATAATTGTTTCGGGGTACAAATGCGCAAATAAATGAGTTGAGACGAAAATTCTACCTTTCATGGTCGATTACCATCTTTTCTTCAAATTGACTTGCCATGTTTCAGACAGCGTTTATTAAATTTGCTTCCACGCTTTCAAATATTTAATTATTTTTTCTATTGTTTTTAGTGTCACGAGAAAGGGTTTTAATTGATTTTTTTGAAACAATGCAAAATCTCTTTCAACGTATGTTATGACATTTTCATATTTCTAACAGATGGTATCATTGTTTCCGAGAATGGCTATGGTTCTCTATAAGAAAATATCTTTGTCCCATGGAAAACTAGACATTTTTCTTTCTTACTTGTTTACGTACGGGTTCTGCTCAAACTCGCGTCGCTTTCCTCCGGTTAGGCTTTTAAATTCTATCTTCGAAACTATTTTAATTTAAACAAATTATGTACGGAGCGTGCTCCAAAATTTATATCAATTTAATATTGATTACGATAGTTTCTATCGTTTCTATTTCTTTATTTATGTCAAAAATGATTTACACTTGTGATTTTTTATTTCAGCAAAAAGTGCATCATGACGGATTCTATGAAATTTGGTCCAGACTGGTAGGTGTTATTTAATTTCGGTTTTGGAGCTCGAATTATATGAAAATAGTTTTTAAAGCAAACCATAAACTTTTTATAATAATTTAATTTCCAAAAAGTCTTATTCACTTTAAAAAATATAGATTTTTCATTGTGTTAAAAACTTGCGTTATTAATTTTTCAATAGGCGCTTGAGGTACATTATTTTTGCTGGAAAGTTTACATAACATATATTGACAAGGTTTTAATAATATAGATGTAGAGATAGACAGAAAAATAAAGAAATGTTGAAAGAACAGTAACAAAAAACCTGTATATTCCGATAAAACAATGAAAAATCAGGTTTATTTGCCAGTCAAAGTTTTTATCAAAAGATCACATAAATTATTTTTAGAAGTTTGTTTAATACTAAAGATTCAATTCTTATCTAAATAGGCTCTGGACTTATCTAATAATCTTTATTTCAATTTAGATAACAACTAACTGTTTTAAAGTCGTTGAAAACAATCTTATAAAAAATTTCTAAAAGTGGCAATAATATTTTGGCATTTATGTGATTCGAAAAATAATTTCTTGTACTAAAATGCTATTTCAAAAATATCATTTAATATTTCAAAATATGTCTACAATATTCAGTTTAGTTAAGGACATGTCTTAATTACCATAAGAGCAAATTTAATTTCACCAACTTCACGTTCGCAAAAATAAATATTTTTTCCATTTACCTCCATTTCGTATAGATGGAGGTAAATGGCCTAGTTTTAGGAAACAAATATTTATTATTGCGTGCATAAAGTTGGGGAAACTAAATTACTCTTATGGTAAAGTATCGCATGCCCTTAATTTAAAAAAAAGTATTGAATTTTTATCTCTTATATAATTAATATTTTAAACTTATTGTTCAATTTAAAGGAATTTCCGTTTTAAATTTTTTAAAGTTTACTACTTTCTTTTCAACTTGTTTTTCTCTAGCTAATTTAATTAATATTAGTATTAGTATTGATTTGAAGGTAAAGAGAGCTTAGAAGCTGATTACATTTAGTAATACACTCCATTTAGTACGATGTCTTTTGAATTCGACATCTAGTCGTCCCAAATTTTCCTACAATTAAATTTCCTTGACCAGCAAGTTTTAGTATGCTTAGATACTTAAATGCATTCAAATTAAAATTGTACCATTTTGAGTAATTTATTTCAAGCTATTTCAAATGTAAGATGTACACTTATAAATGATGTAATTTTAGATTTATTATCTTTAAAAAGATTCTGTAATTATTCTTTCTGATGAAACATCCGGTTCTATAATAATTGACTATCAAAAAGCATTAAAGTACTTCTTTCAACGTTTTTTATTTGTACCACAAAAGATAAAACTAAAAATTTGAAATTTATCGTTGGGAGAATTAAAATTGAAAAGATGTTTTTTGAACTAAACGTTTCTGACTGATGTAAACAAAGAAAACTGTGCAAACTATGTTTTACTTGTCTAGGTTGCGCAACCTCTCAGCACTAGACAATAGCAGTACCGGAGGAAGCGGTGGTGGCTCAGCGGGCTTAGCTGCTCCTCGGTATCAGCTGGCGGAGCATAGATACGGTCGAGAGGAAATGTTAGCTCTTTTTGACCGTAATTTTAAACCTCCCGAAACATTGTCAAGTTTCGGTTCAATATTCATCGACAAAGTCCAACAACCACTCGCTTTAATTCAAATGACAGAGGATGAAACGGTAAGCAAGAATCAATTAAAAAAAAAAAAACTCCTAAAAAAACTTCCTTTAGATGAAAGAAATTCTTTTGCTGTTGAATTAAAATATTCGCGCTCTCTCTTTAAAATAGAAAAAGTTTTCACAATAGTGTGAAAACTCTTTCTAGTGGAGTTGAACAAATTCTTGAAGCTAAGAAATGTATTTCAACATTATAAACAATGTCAGGTTCACGCTCAGATTTAAACATTTCCCAGAAACCAAGTTCAGAGTCGGAACCAAATAGAAAATAGATTGGATAAAGGTAATAGAATATTTTTTAGTTCATTGAACGGACCCTCTTTTAGGGTAAAAATTGGATACTTGAGTTAATAAATATCTTTATTAAATACGGAAAAAAGTTGGGAGAATGTATGATATCTGCATTATGCCCGTGTTGTATTTTATATTGGGAACTGTGTCATACTTCGTTAGAATCTAAAAATACAGCACTCTGGAGCCCTTGTGCCAGACTTTCTAGTAGCTGTCTGTCTATTTGTCTTTACTCGAGAGTAGACATTTTCCTAAACTCGAACTCTAAACTTCAGATCAATGACAGAAATCAATACCTTCTTCTCTGATAGTGCAGAGTGTTTTGTGAGTTTTTAAAACAGCGATAGAAAATATTTCCGAAAGTTTAAAAAGAAAACTAAGACGTAATTTTTTGGTAGAATGAGCATTTATTTTGATTTTTTAAGCATCTAATTCTTTTTTAAAATGAAAATGAAATTTTTAGCGAATGTGGAATGTTGGAGTAACAAGTGCGACAGGTCGTGGAAGAGGAGGTAGTGTTGATCGTGGAGGACGAGGAAGAACCGGAAGAGGTGGTCTGTATTCTTCTCCTTACTCACGTGGAGTCGGTTTTGATGAACCAGGGGATGGTACCAGAATCGAAACACAACCTTTTCCTGTAAGACTCTATTCTTTAAAATATCAGTACCTTTTTTTAGTTCCTTTATTTTTATTACTTTTTAAGAGAGATAGATGTAATTAGAGTTCTTGTTTAACGTAGGGAAGAGGCAGACCGTTTGATAGATCACAAAGTGAACGTGGGTGGTCTGAAAGAAATGGAATACCAGAACCAGGGGAATGGAATGGATCCACTAGTCCTCGGAAAGAGTTAACTCGTGGGCCTAGTGGAGGTTCTCTTATGGAAAGTAATTGGCGTCGTCATCGAGCCGGTGGTGAGGACGACGAGGGTTGGAGGGTTGCCTCCAACAATCGTGGGGAGAAATGGGGTGGTAATAAATCTTATAACATTTGGGAACTTCCAATAATATACCATATTCGTCAAACCTGTTGATTTTCTTTTTACATTTTAAGACTCGATTAGCTTGCTAGTAAAATTTATTCTAGTACCAGGTGTGGTATTAGAAAAATATTGTAGTATGTCTCGTGAGTTGTAAAAATAATATTGATAAAATTGATTATCAGGGAAAAGTAGTTGGCGAGATGGAACTTCTGATAAGGAAAGAGCTGAAGGGGAAGGAGAAGAGAATCGTAGCGGAGGACGCTGGGATCACAGAGGAAATCATAGGTCTTCTTATGACTCCCATCATCCTCCAACTCGTAATTCTAGACCTTGGGATCCTAATCATCATGACAACCATGACAACCTACCTGAATGGTAATTATTATTTTGTAAAATTACTTAAAGGGTTGACTAAAGTAAGTGAAACAACCGATGAAGAAATTTAGCCAAAGTTTAGCATTCGGCGATCGAATAGTGACTGTTTAGTCGCATATCGCTTGTCTTGAGTGTAGTGACAAAAATCTTGAGCCAGTTGTTGCGATTATATTTTAACAGAGGTTGTAAAACAAATTTAATGAAATTTAAAATTTTGATGAAATTCCTTCAAAATCAACACAAATCCTACATAATATTTTTTAGGGCAACCGAAAATCCGAGCGAGAGTGGAGGAAGTTTTGACGCTTCGGGTGCTTTCCACGGTGGAATGTATTCTGACGAGGATGAAGACGGAGGCATCACTGCTGGTGGCTCGCAGGAATCTAGAACTCGGAGTATTTCAGAAGGGAACGCCACAAATTCTACAAAACATAATAATAAATCTGCGCCCTTTAACAATAGCGCCATGCCCGGTCAACCTACAGGTCGTCAGCCTTACTCGACAAACAATTCAGCAAATAAAGAACGACCAAAATCTTTACATCCTTTTGAAGAAAAAGAGGTGCCAGTTGATCAGGATAGAAGAAGTCTCTCTCCTGTAAGAACACTTCCCACGCCTAGCAATACTCCAATAAAAGTCCCTCCATCCACACCAGAAGCTAACATCCACCTGGAAAATTTTCCGTCCAGGAAACCACAAACAGAGGATCCTGATGATAGAGGCAGTGAAAAAAATTCTGGCAGGGAGTCGAAGCCTGCAAAAAACAAAACGAAGGAGAATAATGAGGGAAACTTGAATATAGACCCTGCTGTTATAAGTATGAGTCGACATCCTCCACAGAAAATGCCTGGCTTTTTGAATATGAACATTAACATGAATATGGCTAATATGATGGCGAATACTGTGAAACAGAAAACAGATGAGGATCTGGATAGAATGAAAGAAGAGGCTGACGCTTTGGTTGCAAAGTTAATGGCCGATGAGGGAAGCCATAGGGGCGAAATTGTTAATCTTCTACCTTCTGACGCTAATGCAGTTCCAGGTTTGGATGCCTCCAGTGTCTTAGAGAAGTGGTTCTATCGAGATCCACAGGGGGAAGTTCAGGGTCCATTTTTGGCAAGTGAAATGGCCGAGTGGTGGAAACAGGGATACTTTCAACCAAATCTACTTGTTAGGAGAACATGTGACGAGAGGTTCGCTTCACTTGGAGACCTGATGACTATATGCGGCAGGGTTCCTTTCAAACCTGGACCTGCAATCCCTCCCCTGAAAGTAAGTTTTGCTTAACGCAGCTATGTATAAGAACGAATTCCTAATGAACTTTTTTTTTTCTCTTTTAAGTCATCTGGGCCAGTTCCGAATGTTGCCAACCCGGTGTCAACTGGAATACCTGGCAGTGCCTTACCCAAACCAGCGATCGAAGATCCGATGTTGTTGCTTCAGTACCAACGCATGCAATTGATGCAAAACCAATTGTTTCTCAGACAAATAGCGATTGCGAAGCTTTCTCAAGCGGAACATTGGCCAACGTTGAGTCCGGTAGAGCAGAATCAATTAATTCTCCAATATATTTTCCAAGAATCTGAAATGTCAGAGATGCCTATGAGTCATAATCCCTTCGTTACGTCGTTACCGACCCAAGCTACGAACCCGGTAATGCAGTTGTTTAATCAAATACAGGTGTGTATAGATTTCATTTTGAAAACGATTTAGCTGATGGGAACACTTGTTTGATGGTTTTCGAGGGGTATTTTTTATATGATGTATTATATATTGTATATGATGTATTTTTTATATGACTTTTGCGAATGGTTTTTGCGTGGTTTTTTTTAGGCTAAAACGCAAATGGAAAACCATATGGCTCCAGGAGGGCATACGAATACCGCACAACATGCTGCGCCACTCGGGTTCTTGCATCACATGCTTCAAGATAGACCTGTACGACAAAATATACCGGGAATGCAACCCTCGCCTTTAAATTCCACTCCCTCGCCGATGACAGAAGATAATCCTATAAAATCCCTACTGCGGCAACTTAATGTTCATGCGAATGGACATCCACAGGTTCCAGTAGACTCCGTTTGGCCTCAGCCACCACCTCATATCAATCCGCCGTTTAATGCACAAAACTGGTTGACACAGGTAAGATTCGAAGATTTTGATTCTTAAAAGCTTGTTGTGTTTATTATCTATTAGATTTCGTTATAGCGTAATAATGTATCATTGTGTAGGTTGGACCAATACCTGCAATGCCCCCTGGACAGATACCTAATTCATTGTGGGATATACACGGCAAAGACATTAAGACTGAACAACAAATACTAGTGAGTAGTATGCTGAATATGGACTTATATGTAATCGTATAGTAGAGTTATCTTAATAACCTCATTTTTCATGTTTTAACTTTCAGGAAGAGCAGAGCCTTAAGTTACAGGAAGACAAGAAGAAAGAGGACATGAAAAAGCTAGAAGAGATACAACGACAGGAAGAAGAGTTAATGAAGCAACGACAAGAAAACATTGAGAAGCAAACAGAGGCAATGAAGCGACATATCGAAGAAAAGAGAAGAAGTGAAGAAGATAAGAAGCGCAAGGAAGAAGAGAAACGCAAGCAAGAAGAGGAATTAAGAAAGAAAGAAGAAAAGAAACGCAAGGAAGACGAGCGAAAGAAGGAAGAGAAGAGAAAGCTAGATGAGGAGTTGAATAAGAAAAAGCAAGAAGAAGAAAAGAAAAAGATGGAAGAAACCAAGCGGCAAGAAGAGAAATTAAGGAAGGAAGAGGAAAAGCGAAAGAAATTAGAAGAGGAACAAAAAAGGCAAGAAGAGGAAAAGAGAAGGAAGGAAGAGCAAGCAGCAAAAAAACTTGAAGCTGAAGAACAGACTCGAAAGGCTGAACAAAGACGACGAGAAGAAGAGGCTCTTCGTAAATTACAAGAACGCAGCAAGGCTCCATGGGCTCAAGCGACTCAAGCCACCGCTCCAGCAGCTCAGGCTTCTCTTGCAGACATTCAGAGACTTGAGCGAGAAAAAAAGGCTGAACAGCAACGATATCAGCAGATGCTACAGTTACAATTGGCTCATCAGAAAGCTCAAGATGCTGCACAAGAAGCAGCTGTGGCTGATTCTTCAAAACGACTACAATTTAAATGGGCAGAGAAGACTGCAGGATCGAATAAGCAACCTCAAGTTAAGAGTCTGGCGCAAATTCAGCAGGAAGAGCAGGAACGCATTGCAAAGGAAAGAGAGAGGCAGGAAAAGACAAATCAGAAAGAGTCAGCGGTTGTGCTTCAAAATGCGGGAATCTGGGGAACTGCCTCACAGTCATTGACCTGGGCAAGTTCTACGAATTCGGGCAGTCAAGCATGGGCTGGAGGAAGTACTGCTGGTGGTTTCTGGGATGATCCAGCACCTGCAAAATCGAAACAAATGAACAAACAAATACCACCAAAAATTGCTGCTGTACAGCCGCAACTGAATAATAACAAAACTAACAAGAATAAAACCAAGCGGGAGGAGGAACTTGTGAAGAAACTGTTTGAGCAGAACACTGCCAAGCCTGATGATTTTACGCAGTGGTGCAACAAGGCTCTGGCTGGTCTTCAAGTTTCTGTAGATAGTAAGAACTGTTTTAATATTTTATAATAGTTTTAATTATTTGTGATTACATATATAATATTTATGATATTGATGAGATACAAATCTTGTTCTATAGTTCCAACGTTTATTGGATTTTTGCGTGATATTGAGTCGGCTTATGAAGTTAAGGAGTATGTTCGACTTTACTTGGGTGACGACAGGCTGTGCATGGACTTCGCTAAACAATTTTTAGAAAAGCGAAGCAAGTGGCGTTCGTCTCAACGGCCTCAGGCTCAAGCAGATGATCTGTGCAAACCAGCTCCCGCCATCAATCCAAACACTTCTACTGAATTCCAGGAAGTTAAGGTATTTTATTTTGTTTTAACCAAATAAGTTTTGATTTCGAAAGTATTATTCATTTAAATTGTAATTCATCATCACACTGTTCTTGAAGGTGAAAGAAGTTTGACTATAATGAATCCGAAATCGGGTTTCATAGGAAATGTGTACATCATTTATAGGTTTAAAATCTGAAAGAATCAAAAACTTTACCACGAGTTGTTGAAGTTCTGGATTCGTTATAAAATAAATTCCTTAAATGATGAATCTTATTCATCAAGACTATTTAAAGTAGTAATTTAATTTTCATCACTGCACATCTAACATAAGTACAAAGGTTGAGCGAAGGAACATATAGGCTGCCGAGGGACGCTGTGGGGGGGGGACAACCGTGAACTCCGAATATAACGGGTTTTAATATAAACGGCAACTGAGTGTAATCAAAAAACAATTTTTTAATTAAATGGGGCCATATAACCATATGATTAGTAAATGATGGATTAATGATGCTCTTCATTTTTCAGGGTAAATCAAAGAAGCCCAAGAAAGGAAAAATGTTCAAAGTAGACAGCAGGATTCTTGGCTTCAGTGTGACCTCAGCTCCGGATCGTATCAATGTGGGAGATCGTGACTACGGAGAAGGCTTTTAAATACCTGAACTCAAACATTGTTTGTAACGAGGAAATTATGCGGCGCGCGGTTTGACAGTTGATTACCTATATTTATTTATTGTAGCTAACTGGATTCAAGACTTCTCGTCGATCACACTCCGCGTATTACAAATAAGATTTTCTATGAAAATTGCAATGGAGAAATTCGAATCCGACGAGGAACTTCGAAACCTGTGTAAACGCAGCATTGTTTCCTCTCTGATAGGAACACGCATGCCCGAAAACGGTACTGTCCGTGATGTCCAAAAGACAAGAACGCGTTGAATGCCACGTTCCCGAAACGTTTTCTTCCTTATGCGACCTGTCTTCAGAGATTCAAATCTTTGCCATTTATGTGTTCGAAAAACATAGCAGAGTTTGAATGTCCTTCAGTTTTAATAGAAATTTATTTCTCGGTAATCCAGGGATATATCGTTAATATATCGAGCGTACTTTAGTTTCTTCGTTTTTTCAGCGACTGAATATTTTCCTACATCTCTTGTCAACTTTCGTTTTATATAATTTACATTTTACAAATTGAAGTATAAGTTCGTGTAGTGATGAAAACTAAGCTGAAACTTCACCTAGCCTTAAACAGTATTGAAAAACTGAAGATTTTGATCATTGCTTCTTTAAATTTCACACAGAAGAATTTTCCTTGAGCAATTGATTAAAATCTTCATTTGCTTCGTTTAATTCTTCAGTGGATTTGCACATATTAAGAGTGCCATCTTCCTTGAATTGACGACACCGAATTATCAGTTCAAAAAATAATTTTTCTATCATTTACATGCATTGGGTTCGCTAAAACATGTTACATAATAATCATTAAAACTGACTATTCGCATGTATCAGAAAATGTATTTTACAAATAATTTTTAGTTCAGTATTCGCTGCACCTAGTTTTGAAAAGAAAGCATCACATATCTAGTACAGGGTTGCAACTAATTAATTACATTTGTAATTATATTACTAGAGTAATTAATAATTACATAGAAAAGTTGTAATTAATTATGCTCAAAATAATTAATACGTACAAAAGAAAAATTGAAAATACAGTATAATTTCAATTTTCTTGTGTAATTATTAATTATTTTGAAGATAATTACAATTTCTTTTATGTAATTAATAATTGAAAATGGATAATTAACCATTTTTGCAATCCTGCTCTAGCAAATCTCTACTTTGAGAAGAGAATTAACGAATTATCTGATTTTATTGATTTAGTATTTGTTTTCGAGTGGAGATTGTGCATTTTGCGACTCGTGTAATTTTATCATTATTGATTGTCTTGCTTTTTATCTTTCTGAGTCCGGTCGAGTTTAGATATCATTCAGAAAAAAAAAGAAAAAACAAACAGAAAAACGAAACAATAGAAGAAGATGCTCAAAGAAGATTCAAACGAAATGACTCGAATCGTTGATGAATGATATTTTGAATAATTTAGAATACGCGCTCTTGTATATTTGGCTGATATTACTACGCAGGTAGATTACACAAGATCCAAGGACTGGATAATGTTCCGTCAGATCTGATAATTCATAATAATTGTAAAGGTTGTTAACTAAGGGATATTGGACTTCCAATGAATTTATCGTCTTCACCTGCATTCCGGGGAAGAACAATGTCCCTTAACTGAAAGATTTATGTATAAATAGAAAACATGTACATTAATGCAGTGATGATTAAACAAACAGAATAATGATTGATATTGTATCAATATTATTATTATTGTATCTAACGTACAACTTGATAAAATAAATCTTATTATATTTTCAATCCGGATTTTTTACTTTTTTCGTCGTTTTTCTTAAATTTCTTATCTATCTCTTGAATTTTTTGTACGTTTTCACTTTCTTCAAAAATTATATTTTTTTATAATTGTCTCTTTTTGGATCTCTTAAAATTATATTTTCTGCTACATTGTGCGTAGGTATTAAAATTATCTAGTTAGTAGGAACTCAATGAAGCGTGTGATAGCATATGTCTAAGATATAAAAAACAATTAATACAAACGATGTTTATACCAAATCTATTCTACTTTTATGTACTCGATAAGCTACCACTTTTGAAACCTTTTTACTTATTTTTTATTTAGTTAAAGCTTTTTATTTCAAAATTTTTTTCGAGTATCTAAAAAAATTAAATCGAGATACAAAGAAAGTAGAATAAATTTACAAAAACTCAGATTGAGAAACTTCTTATAAGTTTGAAACTCATAGACTTTCTGAAAGAGTTGAATAATTCTTACATTTCTACCATGAATATATTTAGAATTCCTACGAAATCTAGAAAAAAAAAACCGCTTTTGTAAATGTTCCACCCAGCAGGAATAGAAAACATCAAACCCCAGAACTCCTGTAAACTAAAATTAAAATGTGGATGCACTCATGTTACCCGATGAAATTGATTGATTTCGTTAAGTGTGAAAAAATGTTTTGTAGCTAATTAATCTCAGAAAATGTCCTTGACTTAAGAAATTAGTAAAGAAATTTCGAATTTGCGATTGATTATTTGCAGTGAAGAAATGGCACTTGAAGCTTAAAATCTACAATCGATATTCGATTAAAACGAGTACAAGAGTACATACAATGTAAATAATAATAAATAGCTTGTACAATGACAACGATGATTGTATTTTGCGCAATAGAGGGATATTCAAATTACCCAGAGAAGATACCGAAATTATGTTTAATTATCGTTGTCTTTGTTGCTTGAACGAATTGTCCACTGCTATAATTATTAACAATGCGAATCGTATATTTATACAGGGCATTTTATATCCGTATAAACACAAGTTACTTCCTATTCATGAATTACCTGAGTTACATTTCAACTCTGTAATATAATGCACATGAATGTTTGTTAGAAATTTAATATTGATGATGTAATTAAGTTGCATGAAAAAATGAGACATGAGAATTACTCTAGGGGTATGAATGATGTTCAATATGCGTACGTTCGATGCGTATATTACAAATATAAACTTGTACTATAATAAACAATCTTTTAATGAAAAACAATCTTTGTTATTTATTTAAAGTAAAAACTTGAACTTGTAATCGGCAGGAATCGGGTTTCCTCAGTTGCAATCGATTTTCTAAGAGAGTGAGAATATTTTGCCACACAAATAAATGTAACGAGAAAGTAATTGTTGTCGTTTATTATCGTTTCCAGAAAATTCATTACAGTTCATATTATCCGAAAATAGCAACTGTTTCAATACATTTACGCTAGTCACAGATCAGACTTGTATATATGGAAATGCGGAAGTTTGATAAGAATGGAAGATTTATACAAAAATACATTTTGTTGATAAATCTTAGTTTGTACTTATAACGTTGTAATTAACTTAATTTATACTTTATGTACAAATATTAATTGACTGTGCTTCACAACTGAAGCAGTCATTGGTAACTATAAAAATCTAAAGCTGTTCAGAAAAATAAATTCAGTTAAAAGTAAAAATTATAAATATTAATTATTTTAAATTGTACTTTCTCGTAGTTTGGCTTTTCGCTTGTGGCCTTGGTTCGTATAAATATTTGTAAATACATAATCGACATTACTGTGAAAAATACTGTTTACAGTTTTACAATACATAAAATAATTGAAGACAATATAAAAATAACCAAATTTGCTAAAGATGAAGTTAAAGTCATTAATATTATTCACTTATATTATAATTTATCTAATGTTGCGTTTTGATGTTACCATCTTTTGAGTTTTTACTGCGATGATCTTTAGAACCTTTTCCTCTATAGTCTTTCGCAAAATCAATGTACTGAAATTAAAGAAAATTCTATAAACCTTCAGACTTTTATGCCTTTTTTATAAAGACTTTCTCAAAATTTTCTAAGAATTGAACTTTGTTTTTACCTTTCTGGGAACAAAGTATTCCAGTGCTTGTAAAACTATATAACAAAGTGAAACGACTAGAAGATAAGGAAGCACACCGCTCTTTAAATAATTTGCTAGCTGTTGTCCCAAGTTTTTCTTTTCTTCCTTCAAAACTAAGTCGTAAACGACTTCTGTTCGTTTTGTAACGTTGAACCAATTGTAAAAAGATTCTATTCTTTTGTGAACCCTAAAAGGACAAATATTGTTTCTTAACTTGTAGTCCACTATGGCAGTTTCTAAGCCTTCGACTAGGGCAGGAACTGTAGGGTCAACGAGATAAATTAAATCTGGAGGTAATACTTCTGGAATTCCTCCCACTCTTGTCGATACGACTTGCAAACTGAAAATGTGTTCAATTGTTTTAGGATATTCTACACTTTTGTTAAGAGGACTGAGACTTTTTTCTCTTGAGGTGATGAACTTACCCACAAGAAGCAGCTTCGACTATTGCCATACAAAAAGCTTCAGTCAGGCTCGTGTTTAAAAAAACATGCCCTTTATTTAATACATGTTTCACTTGAGAATGTTCTAAACTTCCAAGCAAGGTGACTCTATGTTGCAATAAATTTCTCTCCCGTATTTCCTCGATTAGCCATCTCTTTGGTCCATCGCCTCCAATCAGAAAATACACATCTCGATGACGTGCACAGATCTGTGGAATTACTTGTGCTAACAGATCTACGCCTTTACGGTAAACTAATCGTGATACTACGACAACTGTTACTGTAAAAAAATATTTGCAATTCTATTAAAAATTATTTTCTGCTGAAGATTTAAAAATAAATAAAATAACTTACTGTAGTCTTTGCTTCTTTTACTAATGTCAGGAGTAAAAAGCGCCGTATCTACTGCATTTGGAATTACTGAAACTCTTTCTCTTTGAACTTTAGCTCTCATTACAGTATTTTCTTTACCCGTGTGAGAAACACATATACAGTGATTACAATCCGCTAAAGAAATCTCTAAGCATTTATTTGTCAAAATTGCAGACGCATCCGCAAAGCCGAACAAGGAATGATCAGTAAAAACAGTCTGTAAATTAAAAAATATTATATGTTATACATTCTTTTTCTGAATTTTTAAATACAAATTAAATGGAGGCAATAATTATGTTAAAATTTTTTAAAAATACCTTTAATCCTAACAATCTACCGATTAACATCCCTTCGTGAGCCAGAGCAGAAAATGCAGAGTGACCGTGAATTATTTCTATTTTCTCACGTAAAAAAATGTATCTTATCAAAGGAATGGAACAGACCATCGTCGGAAGAACACATTGGTTATAAAATACTTTTATAGGCAAGTAGTAGATCTAAAATACAGGTTAATTAAAGTAAGTAGCATATTTTAAATTGCAAATTGCAAAAAAATTTCAAAAAGTGTAATACGTACTTTGAGACCATTTGTCATGTAACGAATTCCCACTCTGTCTCCATATGAGTGCGTCATTACCACAACTTTATGGCCCCTTTGAATTAAACATTGCGACAAATTAAAAATATGCTGTTCTACGCCTCCCATGTTCGGATAGAAAAAGTCCGAGACCATACTGAAAATATTAAAAAATATTTTATTATTATTACTGTGTAACTTAGATGACAACCCCTTTCACGACATTAAATTTATTATAACAAAGGTTACTCACCATATTCTGTGCTTTACTGAAGCCATGCTGACAAATAAATTCTTTTAAAAATGATACTAAAGATTTATTTGCAATTAAAAATATTAAAAATATTTTGAAAATATAGCTTTTTACTTTTTATATAAAAGTCAACTATCTAAATACACGATCACTAATATCTTTATTACATGTTTTGTCTAATCTTTTGACAATAAATGCTTTCTGAACTTCATGAATCATTTAATTTTGAAAATCATAACCTCACTTTTCGGAATGTATTTTTCTATATTACAGATAAATTTTTGAAATTTTAATCACTCAAGAAAAACACGAAAATAGAAAAAAGAAAATAATAAATTAAATATATTTATATAATAATAACGATTTTTGCAAACTGACAATTACCTAAATCCCTAAATTAGCGGTCACATGGGTTAGTCCTATATGTCACACCAGTGTTGACAATTTTGACATTTAAAAAAGTGACAGCTGTCATATACACTTAGACTCTGGGAGTCAAATTCATAACTTTAAAATACCCTCAATCAAATGCAAGCGACAAAACCGACGAAACTGTTTACAATAAAGTAAAATAGTGACTATTTAATTATAAATTTGTAAAAAATTTGCCAAAAAATATTTTTAAATACTTTTTGGAATCGGAAATGTTTATATATATATTTATAAATATATATATATATATATTTAAGGCAGTGTTTTCAATTTGTGCCCTTACTCAACTGCGCATGCGTCGCGCTTAGTTGCGCTCGGTCTCTGATTGGTTGCTATTTGCGCACAGTTTAAAATGCTACAAATATTTTTTTGTTGTTTCTTATAAAGTTATAAATAATGGCATTTTAACTCATAGGAATGTTTATTAGACTGATATTAATGAATTTTGATAAAAATAAAAACTAATTATTCATTAATAGGTATATGTCTAATAAATATTTATATACGTTAAAGTGCCATTATTTATAATAAATAATATAAATAATATTTTAGCATTTTAAACTGCGTGCCAGTAGTAACTAATCAGATACCGAACGTGACGCATGCGCAGTTAAGTAATTTACGAGTGTTGATAGTTGTCCACGTGACTTCCGGTTGCTGGTGGTGCCACTCTGCCAGTGTGGCTGAATATGGAAATAGAGCTGAAAAAAAAATCAAATCTCTCACAGCAACTTCTCTTTGGCTGTCTTTGGGCAATATCTCCCTCACAACAGCCTGAAACTCTCGTAGAGGGCAACAAATGCTTTCTATTGTGGCAACTTACTTATGGCATCTGCAGAATCTGATTGGTTACTATTGGCACGCAGTTTAAAATTCTAAAGTTCTGGTTGGTTCTGGCAATGCGCATGCAGAGCGCATGTACCGCATGTACTGGCATGTACATACGGTGTAGGTTAGGAATTTGTTGCCGTAGGAGAAATGAATTTTGTTGCCGTAATTGAAATTGTCCGGGCAAATTAATCTAGTTGCCCTGGTTGAGACTGTTGAGAGTTGAGTGTATGTATGTAGTGTTTTTGTGAGAGGGGGGTTGATAAACACTAAACACGAATGGTCGAAATGTTTCATCGAAAATGTGGGGACCGTGTGAGTTTAATTAATAATAATTGCACGGCTGTGCGGAATTTTTCGGAGTACAATTATGGACTTGTATTTAGTGCCGAGCCGCTCAAGGACGACGAACTTTTCGAAGTTCGGATCGACAAAAAGGTACATGGAATGATTTGCCAATGATGATCTCGTCACACCATATCTATCGTATCAAACATCTGTCAAAATGTCTAAATACGAGAAATTACAAGCTCCTTCAATGAAATTATTCTTTTTTTAACCTTCGATTATATGTTTTGAGGCATAGTAGAAAGGGAAAGTATTTTTTTAATCTTATCGTTTTCTGTAGGTTCAATTTACCCCAGATAAACATAAAAGACCATAATGACCATAATGATCATAATTATGAATTTAAGGGCATGTGTTACCCTATGAGCAAGTTTAGATAACTCGGATTTTTGCTCATAGTTTCTACAATTAAAAAAAAATAATAGTCTGTTCACGTTTTTTTACATCTATGCAATACTATTTTTTTTTT
>JAUEJJ010000045.1:7087330-7137205 GCA_032164275.1 Synergus coniferae
CTCATAGTTTCTACAATTAAAAAAAAATAATAGTCTGTTCACGTTTTTTTACATCTATGCAATACTATTTTTTTTTTAAAAGTAAAAATTGTGAAAAAAACCCGGGTTTTCTAAATGTGCTCATTTAGTAAGTAGCACATGCCCTTAATTGACCATTTAATTAAAATGTACTCTTTAATTTTGGGTAGATCTTTTTCAACTTACATCTATATTTCTAGTTAGGATAAGAACTAATTTAAAATAATTACATTATTGTCATAGGAACACATTAATCTAGTATACAATATAGGGGATAAATTATAAATTAACAGAAAAATAATTAGTTTTTCAATATTTTTTCCTGTGGGAGTTAAAAAAGGAATATTTCTTAAAGAAGTTATTTTAATAATAATTATTATTCACATTTTTTCTAGGATATTTATTTAAACTTTGAGTTTATTGAATTGTTTCTTAGGACATATATTAATTTATTACATCTTAATAAGACTATTTTAATCAAACAGATGATGTCATGGAGTGGCAGTATAGAAATCGGAATTATATCAGCTGATCCAGAGACTATCGAGTTGCCTGCATGTGCAACCAATCTTCGCCATGGATCATGGATCATGGCCAGCTCAGGTATTTTGCACGATGGAGAGCCTATCCTCGAGCTCTATGGCGTAGATTTGGACACCTTAGAAGAAGGAAATACCCTTGGAGTCATGAGAACATCCAATGTACGTACATTAAAAAATTAATAAATTGAAAATGAAAATTCAGAGTTGCTATACGACCTAAAAACCTAAACTAGCTCTAAAGTTGTATCATTAAGTTGTATTATTTTGTGCTCATTCAATGAGCACTTTGCTTCCTGGAAACAAATATGATTTACTTCCTCATAGAGGAGACATTACGTTTGGATAATAATTATCTTTTTTTATATTTTTAAATTGAAATTTCATTTAATTAATTTTATTAAACCAATCTCTGTTCCTATTGACTTTTGAAATAAATAAAGCCCAAAGCTATACTACTTTTTCATACAATTTTAGAGCGAGCTAATGTTTTACGTAAATGGTACATCACAAGGAGTGGCTGCAGTAAATATCCCTGGAAGGGTATTCGCCGTAATCGATATGTATGGTAACTGCGTTCAGGTTACAATAACTCAACCAAGTTTGACTCTATCGTACAGCGAGCCAAAAGATGAGGCTGAAATTAATAATGATTACGGAATGGAAGAAGTTCCTAATTCGTCAACGACAAATTTGGTAGCCAATCTTAGTGTCAACGTTAACGTAAATTTACCAAAAAATCCAACCACCGCAGCGATAAGGGAAGACAGATTGCGGTTTCATGAAAGAGTTGGTACCCTGGTTAAATTATCTAATAATGCAAGAACTGCGGAACGACGGAGACCTCTTGATGAATTTAATAATGGAGTTGTGATGACCCACAGACCGTTAAGAGAGAATGAACTCTTTGAGGTACATTATTATTCCCAATATTAATCACTGAAAGACTTTTTAAATGTGTGACGAGGAATTAATAATGATCTTTTTTTTTATTCTTAACAGATCCGAATAGACAGATTGGTCGATAAATGGTCAGGAAGTATAGAGGTAGGAGTCACAACTCACAGTCCAACAGCTTTAGAATTTCCTGCAACAATGACCAATATGCGATCCGGAACGACGATGATGTCTGGATGTGGAATTTTAACAAATGGGAAAGGCACACAAAGAGAATATGGAGAATTTAACTTGGATGAGCTTCGAGTTAGTACTGTGCATTTGTCAAATTTTGATTTTTCTACTTTGAATGATTTCTTAAAATTGATTTATAGGAAGGGGACAGGGTTGGAATGATTAGAAAAAGCAACGGAAACTTACACTACTTTATCAACGGCCTTGATCAAGGAATTGCAGCAAAAGTTCCTGCTTCAATCTGGGGAGTTATCGACCTTTATGGCATGACTGTGAAAGTCACGATTGTCGATCGAGATGAGAGGGAAGAACAAAATCTGATAACGAGACGAAACAAACTTCATTTACAATCCTTGAATGGTCCGTTTTGTTTTATATTTTTATTTTTTATTTTATCTGATGATTAGAGTTAAGAATTTTAATTAATAAATTGTGTGTACATTTCATTTTTAGAAGCAGGAGAAGAAGAACCCTTGGAGAGATTAATGTTTCATCCCTGTTGTGGAACTCGAGCTGATGTAATCAATAATGGTCGCACTGCACACAGGCCTAAGTAAATGGAATAAAATATTTTTTTTTGTAATTGATATAAGAAAGTTTTTTAATGAAATTAATGTTTTCTAGTGCTATAGATGATTTTAATAATGGAGTAGTGCTAACTTCGAGACCATTGAAACCAAACGAACTCTTTGAAGTTCGACTAGACAAAATAGTTACAAAATGGGCTGGATCTATCGAAATTGGGGTCACGACTCACTCTCCAACGGAACTTGAATTTCCATTCACTATGACAAACGTCAGGTAAGCTTTTTTCGTAAGTAATTGAACTAAATTTAAAAAAAAATTAAAAAATTAAGATGTTTATGATTTTATCCTCTTAGATCTGGCACGTGGATGATGACTGGTAACGGTGTGATGCATAATGGAATCACAATTATAGACCACTATGGGCAAAATCTAGATAGATTGCAAGTTGGAGACAGAGTGGGTGTGATGAGAAAGGATAATTCGACTCTCCACTTTTATGTAAATGGCGCCGATCAAGGGGCAGCAGCGATGAGTGTTCCCGAAAGAGTTTACGGCGTCATAGACTTGTATGGACAAGCAGCTCAAGCTACAATAGTCGACAATACTGATTTTTACAGTCCAACCACGAATAATTCTAGTTTTAGTAACACTACTTTATACAGGTAACTAGCAAATCAACACACACACGCGATTATTTTCTCTCTTAAATTTTTCTTTAGATATTTTTTCCTAATACTATAATTAACATTCTAATTACGCTATAAATATTTGTTACAGCGACTTGCGTTTTCACCACATTCACGGGAAAAATGCGAGAATCACAAATAACGGACTAACAGCCTCGAGACCTAGAGCATTAGGCGAGTTTAACGATGCGATTGTTATAGCCAACAGAGCTCTACGAGATGGAGAAATGTTCGAAGTTTCAATTGATAAATTGGTTGATAGATGGTCCGGAGCAATAGAAGCAGGTATAAGATAATAATTTAATTAATAAAAACCAGTTTAGGATTAATTTTCTTTTAAAGAAAGTGAATTATAAATTATTTGATTGACAGGTGTAACCGCTATAAGACCAGACGAATTGGAATTTCCCTCGACGATGACTGACATTGATCACGATACTTGGATGCTCTCTGGATCAACTGTTATGCGTGATGGAGTGACTCTCAGGAATAATTACGGTTGCGATTTGGATAAACTTACAGAAGGAAATCGCATTGGCATGATGCGTTGCGCTGATACAAGTCTGCATTATTATCTGGATGGAGTCGATCAAGGTGTTGCCTGCACTGGACTTCCAACACACGTTTATCCTGTTATTGATTTGTATGGACAGTGTGCACAGGTATTTTATTTTCTAAATTGACTTTTCTTATTTCTAAGCGTATTTAAAAATTAAAGTAAGCTATTGTTAAATTTTCAAGGTATGTGATATAATATATTACGAAAACTGTCAGAAAATTTATATCAGAAAATCGGAAAGTTTAGTTTAAAAAATATCACACTCTAAAGAAATATTGTTACCATTTTAATAACCATTAAATAAATTAGTTATTAACTTATCTGTTTTGAAAATTCAAATATTTATAACTTTGTCAAATAATTATTCTCTTGAAATTACTTAATTATTATTCTCTAAATAATAATGAATGAAGTTATTTAATTATTCTCTGAAATTATTTAATGTTGTGAGGAATTATATTTCGTGATTTGTCATTAGGTGACGATCGTTTTGCCAGAGCGGAGAGACACGATGACCCAGCAGTATTTGCAGTCAGAAAATAGTACGAGCCAGCAACCCACGTCCGTGATTCAACCTCAGGGTCACAGTGAAATCACACACAAGTTTCACGAGTCCGTAGGCTTAAATATTCAACTAAATAGTGAAAGAGGCATTGCAACTCGTTGCAGAGAATACAGCAATGCTGTATTGTTGAGCGACTCTCCGCTTGAAAACAATGAACTCTTCGAAATTTGTATCCAAGAAGTCGCCCGTGAATGGAGCGGTTCTTTGAGGATAGGAGTCATCAGCCACGAAAGTGGAAACTGGTTGACTTCGATGAACCTCGTACCAGGAATGACGTGCATTCCTGCGGATTCTTGGTATTTAACTGGTGAGTTTAATTCGTTAGCAAATCATCGGTTTAGTTGTTGAATATGTCGATATAATTTTGATGAAAGTCCTATTACTATAAAATTACTTTAAATTTCAGGCAACGAAGTACGTCATAAAGGCTATGTTCTTTGCTTGAATTACTGTCCCAGTTTAGACTGGATTAGAGTAGGTGATAAGATAGGTTTGAAACGCACTCAGGAGGGAAATCTCAAATTTTATATAAATAGTGAAGATATGGGAGTTGCAGCTTCAAATTTACCAGAAATGGTATTTGCGGTTATAGAACTTTTTGGCAGCACCGTCGCCGTCAGCATCACAAGCAACAAGCAACAAAACCCCACGATCTCTCCAAACGCTAGTTTGCGAATGCAAGATTCCTTAGAACTACTCTTAGATCCGATGCCACCTACTATTAGAAAGTAAGTCCCAATTCTCTATTTTTGAAAGTTCTGTCTCAAGTGATAAATGGATTTTTTAAATAATATAATGTCTCTTGATGTTATAGTGATGTGGGGATGGAATCATCAATTGAAATTTCAGAGACAAAATTGTTGAATGAAATGGTGCTTACTCCTACGCAACCTATAAACACTTCAGTCGGAGATGTTGATTGGTGTTACGAGTTTCATGAAAATCATGGGAGAAATGTACAGTTGGAGAAGAGAACAACTGCTAGGAGAGTAGCTAGCTATAATCAAGGTACCTTCTAGTATTCCAGCGTCAAAAACAACGTATAATCATAGAAATTCATATAATTTACATTTATTTTTACAGGTGTAGTGATGTCTAGTCGCCCTTTGATAAGGGGTAAAATGTTCCAAGTCAAAATAGAAAAAGTAAACGATCGTTGGGTCTCAGGATTACTCTGTGGAGTTACTTGTGTGTCTCCTGAAAAAGCAACTTTTCCCGTATCAGCTCTTGGTCTTAAGAAACATTCGTGGATCATTTGTGGGGATTGGATATCTCACAATGGTACTAAGGTATGTTTTCTTTTTAATTTAATTTTAAATACTAGATTCTAAATACAATACTGTTAAACATCGTTATACATTATGCACAGGTGAAGACAACTTACGGATCAAATTTGGAGAATCTTCAATCTGGTTCAGCAATCGGTTTGTTAATAGATGAAGATTCGAGACTTCATCTTTATATAAACGGACTCGATCAAGGAATAGCCGCCACAGATTTGCCTTTGTATGTTTACGCAGTAATAGACTTGTATGGTCAGTGTGAACAAGTTTCCATAGTAGGATCCACATCCGACTCTCTTTTCTCGAACAATTGTGCCAACAGCAGCGCTGTGATAGAGTGCGTTGGATCGGAACAAGAAGACGTTGAAAATTCTCGAGAAAAAGCAGACCTGGAATGTCACGAAAAAGAAAATGCCGTTCCTGCAACTCCCTCAAATCTCTCTTTAAATATTCCGATTCAGAGCACTGTGAGTCTGAATCTAGTCAACAATACTGCCATGCCGCATTCGTCTAGTAGCAATAACAATTTAAATCTTCAGAACAATTCGCTACAGAATAATTTAATGGCTAGTAGCATACATTCCGATAGTAACAACTCAGACTCTTGTTCAGAAATTAGTAACGATCAAGTGGAAAACGCTAGGGGTAAACGCTGTAACGATAATGACAATCTTTTGAGCGAAATGTGTGATGTTACGAACAACCAAGAGATTGACAATAGTCGAGAGGTGTGCAATGAGACTGAAAATCGTTCGAACTCGTCAAACTTCAGCGCTCGAAATGAATGTACAAATGTAGAAATAAACAATGCAACGAATATTAATATTAAAAATGGCTCAGCCGTCACCACCAGCAACATGAGCAATCTGAATACTGCGATCAACTCCACTAATGCTAATAACGCGATTAATGAAAGCATCGCTTCTAATAGTCAGAACAATTTAGTAGTTCCTCAACAAAACAACTCGCCGATTCTAATGAGCGGGACACAGAATAATCAGTTCCCTTGTCAAACTCCTGTGCCAAATTCGCAGAACAATATGATGTCTGGGTCTATTGTTAATATTTCGAGTGGACAGGATTTACAGTTGCATCTGAATCGGCACTATCAAATTTCAAATAATTGTTTTGCGAATAGTATGATCGCTAGTCAAAATATTTTGACTCAAAACGTCCTTCAAAATGCACCTTTGGTCGCTTCGTTGCCGTCCACTCCACTTGGGAGCTCCGTTTCATCCTCAAAGAAGTGCGAATACCTCAAGGCATGCACCAGGTTAAAAAAGTCACTCGTTTTGCCTGATGAGTTCTTCTCACTTGATGAAATTCTTTGTTATTGTAGTTCTTGCTACAAGGTAGAGGGAGAAAGTGCCATTTGTAAAAAGGGTGAACCTTTGGCTGAGTTTGCAGTACCCATTGGTTGGACCAGATTTCCACTCAAGCAGACCATCAATGCTAATCAAATCCCTCAGAGCACGACTGATAAGTGGCATGTGGCTTTTTATGGGACGAGATTAGATGCTGTGAGGTAATTAGTTTATTTTGATGTAGAATATTTTTTTTCAAAGACAGAAAACTTTTTTGGTTTCTCTCATTTTATTATCATTATATTGATGAGTATCTAATACATTTTATTAAATTCAAGGTGGATACTAGATAGAGGCGAATTATTAACAAAGGAACAGTTAGATATGAGTAATTTAACAACGAGTGTAAATAGTGAGGACCAAAATCCTCAAGTGGTTTTTTCTCCACATATTAAGTATGCAAGATCTGAAGATTTTACAAGACAGTATCCGTAAGTATTTTTAATTGTAGAACAAGTTAATTAATACCTTCAAGACTTAATGAATATTATACAATTTTAATTTTGAAGTATGTAATTGCAAAAAAATGAATTTCATTCATTTTTAATTTCAGATACATTGACACGCAATCGAACAAGAAGCTCAATGCATCGACTGCATTCCAATTATTAGTAAGACCTGGTTCGTACACAATAACTTCCAAAAAAGACAGCGTAGATTCTCAACTGGAGACTACAGAATGGTCCACAAAAGAGGCAGGAGCAACTACAATCGTCGCTCTTCTCATCCACCTTGACGGATTTTAAACCTTCATCCCGAAAGTCCAAACCCATTGATTTTTCATCCTCCAAAGATTGTAGGTACCTTATCATTTTTTAACTCAATTTTAACGGAACTTACTTATCACATTCTCTTAATTATCATTATAATATGTACAGACACCTAATTCATGATTATCAATCGATTTCGAAAAATTTTCTTTAGGAATTCGCGTCTATATGTTCCTCAAATCCTCCTGATTAGAAGCCTCGTATAAACCACGTGGCGCGTTTTTCCGATTTTTCTGGTAGTTTTTCGCCATTGTATGGCGCTAGGCTGGAGCCCCCCCCTCCCACCCTCCCATTACCCCTAAATGAACCCTGTGGTTAATGCAAGATATCTTAGGTGTATTCCAATAAGTATTCGTTATTTCGTTTACTGTAATTAAAAGACTAGAAAATCCAAAGCATTCAATCTTGAGCTGAGCAACCATCACGAACTTTCGTTAATTTCGTTACGAATTGAATTATTTATTCCAATATTGTATTTATTTATTATTTATTTTATTATTTATTTATTAATATTTATATATTATTTATTGTGATTAGAAGCGTTTACGATAGTGATGCAATATCGAAGCGACACGAACATTTAGACCTATTTTTGCACAAGTACGAAAATCGATCTTTGTGATTAACTCCTTGGTTTTCTTCTGAAGATTAACCATCTTATATTTTTCAGGAATGTCTGGACCTTTCGACAAATGAAGTTGACGCTTCTAATTTTTATCATTTGTGAATTGTGTTAGTCGATTTCTTTTTTCGGGAAATTTGTGAGTTTATTTTGTCGTCAATTTCATTTACCGAGGACGCACAATTCCTTGTTCCCTCCAAGATTTTTGCTTTACTGTAAATAATAAGTCTTCGCAAAAAGAACTGTATCTCTATTAACTTAATAGGCACTTTCTGTGATATATATTAATTACTGTTTATCTGTATCGTCTTAAGCTAAACGCGTGACAGTCATTAATTAGTGAGCGTTCATCTCTCATTTTATATATATATTAATTAGTAGAGTCAATAATTCTCCAGCCTGCATCAAAAGATCCTTACAAATTATTCTTCGCATATAAAAAAGAAAATTTATTTTATATTTTTTTTTATTTCGATTTTTATTTGTCAGGAATATTTTTTATTTTTATTTTGTAGAATGACTCTTTTTCTAGTCACTATTTTAATTTCCTTCATAAATTATTTCCAAAAAGCTATACGTGTCGGCGAAAACTGCGCAAGCACAATATTGTCAACGTGTCCATGTTACTAAGATACGAGTCAATTTAAATAAACTAAAATACTAAGGATCACCAAGAAGAAAACGATTTTCTCAAATAATCTGTTGATTAATTTCAAAATCGAAAGACTTAAATAGTTTTGTATAATTATTTACGTTCCTTGAAAAGCGGCGACGCTGGTTTTCTTTCAAGAATAATCAAGCAAATTGCCTAATTTCTACTGGAATGGTTATCAGTGTATTTCTCTACATTGATATTCACATTTGTACAATGAACTATTGCGCGGTCTACAGAAATGTATATTTTTCGGAAGTACATCATTGTTACTAGATGTATTAGGCACGAATAATTTTAAGGCAGATGATGAGATTGATTTGGCAAATTACGAAATTATTTTTCAAGTAAGCGATCTATCAAAAAAATACTAGCAGTAATTTTAGTGGCAGATTTTTAATCAATTTCAGCACTCATACTCGCGCTTTATAGTATACTTAAATACCTAAAAGCGAAATCGAGGCTCTTCTAGTGAAAAAAAAAAATATATATATAAATTATAAACAAAAATGTGAGGGATAATTTCATTTCAAATTGAAAGTACTAATATGAATGCTGATTTTAAATTACAGGTACATATAACTTGTAAAACTTATAAAAATCTTTCCAATTTTGGGAATATGATAAGTTTATTGAAGCATTTTTGTTTATAAATTATATTAATATTTTTACTTGGAAACTTCCGTTGAGTTTTGAGCCTAATTCCATTTACGTAGGTGAAAAGTCTTAAGACCTGAACACCGTATTTTAAATTACTATCACTTTTTAAACTAGGAAGGGGAGGTTTTATTGCATGTGGAAGTCACGCACGGCAGTATTTAGAGATTGAAATTTAAGAATTATCTAATTTGATATCTAAGTACAATGAATTAAATTTGAAGATGCGTATTTCCTGAACCGAAGTGAGCAAATAAAACCTCTCTGCCTACACAGAAATAGTAATTAATAGCCAATAGGGTTCACGTACATTGTGGAAGTTATTAGACTAGTTGGCACTCGAGTTGTTTTTCAAAGTTGTAAGTCGTACGCCTTATGATGAGCAATCTATGATCTATCTGGCAGGCTGCTTGAAACGTCTTTACAATTTTATTTACAAAGAATGCTCGTGTGATTGAGAGTATGAGGACTGCAATGCGTGAGCTAATGCAAATAATTAAGCGGATGGAATCTTTAAATTAAAAATATATATATATTGAATGGAAAAAAATTTCCTGTCTTTTGGTCTCTTTAAATATATGATTTAATTCACATTTAAATCCTTCAAAGTAAAACTTATGAATTCTAAGTCTTAAAAATTTATATTCCTTTAAGGTGAAGATCTTTGAAATTGAATGAAAGACAAATGATGTATAAATAATACAATATTGTTTTATTTCTCAAAGTACATTCGATATACATACATTTTTTTCATCAAGTCATTACAGGAGGATCTAGAATCTAGACCCAAACTCTAACATTCTGATCCCAAGAGCAGCTAGCCAATGCCATACCGTTAGGAGCCATACAGATAGAAGTTACTCGATTCTCATGGCCAGCTAGCATACCTTGAAGGAAGAATTAAAAAAAGGCGATTCATTATTTCATTGGAAAATAATATTTTCATCAACTTTAATTTATTTATTGTAATCTTAGATTTTATTTTGATTTCCATTTTTCCTACCATTATGTTGAGCTTTCAGGGTATCCCAGATGTGAATCGAATTGTCATCACTGCCGCAAAACATAAATCTGCCACTGAGGGAAAGAGCACAAGATGTGAATCCGGGATTTGAACCAGGTGGTTTGAATGTTGCTAGCTGCTGATCCGATCTCAAATCCCACAACCGAGCAGTTTTATCTTCAGAGGCTGTTACGAATCCCTGACTTGATGGATGATACTGTAAGAAAAAAGATTTTATCAACATTTTATTTTATTACATAATAGGCTGCCTCATGAAATCCTTTGTTTTCGATTTTCTAAAACCTTAAATTTTAAATTTCATTCTTTTGGTGAGAAAATGATTCCCTATTTTTGTAGATTTTAAAAAAATATTTAGAGATCACTATGAAGTGTTTTGTGCCGAATATTCGAGTTTTCAATGTTTTTGAATTTTAATTTCTACAATTTAAAATTCAAAAACATTGAAAACTTGAATATTCGGTATAAAGCACTTCATAGCGACTTCTAAATATTTTTTAAATCTAAAAAAAAAAAAATAGGGATTAATTTTCTTACCAAAAGGAAGAAATTTCAGATTTAAGGTTTTAGAAAATCAAAAACAAAGGATTTCATAAGGCACCTTATTATATATCTGATTTCTAAAAATCTTCAAAATTCGAAAATTGTTTTATTCAAGTTTAATTTCAAGTTGAAGGCGAGAATTGAAGCTCGCGATTCTAAAGATTGACTTTAATTCGTTTTTTACTTACGCAAACGGAATTAACATCAGACTCGTGCCCAAAGAAAGTCTGTTTAGCTTTTTCTTCTCTGATATCCCAAAGCTTGCAAGTTCTGTCAACTGACCCAGTAATATATGTACTCATATCCGGGCCCAAACTCATACTACAAACATCTCCAGCATGAGCAGGGAAATCTGTCGTCTTTTTATTAGCTTCCAGATCCCATATGCATCTAAATTATGATGAATAGAATAGTTTAATTAATATTCTATATTTTCTGTCCCAGGAAACTGGAATCTTTCATTTATTTTAGAATTACATATTATTTAATTTAAATTTAATTTTTAAATTCTCTTACACTTTCATATCTCCTGAGCCTGTGATGAGTCTCGAGTCTTCCAGGAATCTGCACGAGGAAAGAAATCCTTCGTAGCCTAGAAGTTCTCGTACAATTTTCGCAGATCCGGTCGAGTCTCGATTGTTTACATCGTAAACAGTGCACATATTATCCATGCCACCACAAGCCACAAAATTTCCCGAGGGAGAAAAAGCTACGGACATGACCCATGCTGAACGTAAGGGGATAACTTGGACTTTATTCCCTGTCCAGGAATCCCAAATAATTAGCTTTCCATCTAAAGATCCGGTCACACAATGCCTGAAAAGTCAAGGTATATCGAAAATTCCTGGGAATTCCTTCTTTTAAATTCTTCTAAAATTTTTTTAATTCCTTATTGAATTCTTTTAAATTTCTCCTGAATTTCAATTTTATTGTCTTGGATTGGTGGTCTGACTGATAGTATAGTTCCAAATTTCTTTAAAAACTCACCTACTGTCTCCACTGTAATGAACTGAATTTACTTTATTAATGTGGCCTTTAAGCATCTTTTTTGTTGTCATTTTTACTTTTGGGGCATCGGCTACACTGCTGCAAGCTTCTTCCAATGTCGTATCTTTTTGCTTAGCTTGATCATCCTGCATTCACAGTTCAGAAATTCTTTATTAAATCCATACTTAATTCTAAACAATTTTATTATTACAGATATGAATACTAAGAAGGCCGGTTTTTAATAAAGTGCTAATATTTTTGATTATAATTATAAATGGATAATTGTAAAATTGTACCTTGCACTGATTGATTAAATCCTCGAGTTCCTTTTTCAGGCCTGCCGTTTCCGGATCTTCCTTTCCCATTTTTATACCGTTTTCGATAAAAGCAGATAGTAAACTAACTACTGATGGTCGATGGAAAGATACTACGAACTAGTTTCCGTCAAAACGTAAAAGAAGCCTCAGTAGCGACTACTGCCCCAGTAATCATATTAAATCAACGTTTAATCCCATTTGTTGGACATTACCTCATCTCTTAAGCGTAATTAAATTAGTTCTTTTTATTAAAAAAAATACCTCAGAAAAATTCCTATTAGATTATAAAATACCATGTCCACAAACCTGATACTTAGCTTCCTCAAATTTTAACTCTTGTAACTTTAGCTTTCAAAGATTTAAAGGTAAAAACCAAAACGTATTTAAAAATTTTAGAAATCTTAAAAAGTAATTCAAATCCAAGAAGTCGAATGCATCACCTTCTTTAAATCGACCTATAATCGCTTATCAAACCGTGAATAAATTCAGGCGAGCGTAACCATCCGGAATAGGAAATTGACGAAGACTGTCGATTCTTTGGTCTAGATCCATTTTTTTTTGTTATGATCTGTGAAAAAACTGATGTCGTAGGCTTCCACTTTCTCATATAAATCACAAATTTCGTATGCTCGCTTTCAGTCTCGTAGAAAGGCTTCAAATGAAAAGACGATTATATAATTTTCATTTTGGAATCAATAACATTGTTAGTGCATATAACTTCTGTACATACAAAAAAGTAGCGAACTTAATTTCTAATTTTTAAAATTAAGGTAAAAACATTATTATAATATTTAAACATTATATTTGCTTGGATTTGAAGTACATAATGATATTCCGTTAGTTTTTTGAATAGTGTGGAATATTAAGGCTAAATGATGTTGTTTTTTGCTCTACTATTCTATTCTAAATATTGACTTTTAAGGTTGTGAAAAAAATTCTTTCTAGGTCTTCAGATTGCTGGTCTGGTGCTGTGTAATTAATAGAAAAAAATTAATAATAAATTGTTCTTATCTTAACGACTACTTTGATAATGACAAAGTGATATTAGGAAAATTTGATAAATCAGTATAAGGGTGAGGATAGAATTTAGGTGGATCCTAGGTTGCATAATAGTTATATAAACACTATAGGGTGTAATATTTTCAATTATGATATTTTAATATTTTATCTAATTTATTATTATAATTTTTCAGCGCATGTAGCATGGCCAGTGAAGTAGTGCATCTCCTAATTTTTGTTGGCTTGTTCTTCAGCTTTGTAAATTGTGAAATACTACTGGGAACGTGTAATGAAAATTTAAAACGAGATCGCTACGTTAGTAGAAACAACGTTAATTCTTCCTGTGGCTGCGATGAATCGAGAGAAGCCCCCAGGATCTTGACCTGGTCCAATCAGAAGAGAAAATGTTCTTTCATGAATGTGGATAATGACGGTAATTTAAAAAAATTGTATATAATATTAAATTATTTTTATTTACTATTTTATTATTGATGATCAATATTATTATGCTACATTAACATTGTTATCATTTCGCTACAATAGAAAATTTTTCAAAAGAATTAGTCTCGGTACATAATTTTTTACGTATAATTACATATAGGAAAGACCTACTTCCTCATCTTTATTTTAGAGCAGATGTCAACCGTGTAAAAGTACCGGTTTGTGATTATAATTTTTTATGTAATTATAAATGTTAAAATTTGAAAAGCACTCACTTTTACTGCTCAAATATTATAATTATTTAAAGAAAAAGAGGTCCTCAATTGACAATAAATAATTTTTTTAAATTATTAAAAAACTAATCTACAATTCGATTATATTGTTATAAAATATAAATATAATTTTTTTAAATCAAAGCGAATACATTGGTGGTATATTAAATATTAATCAAATTTGATGGATTTTTTTAGAGCATTGCTTTGAATTTGTGGAGCGTTTCGGATCACTTGATGCTTTTGGAATGGTTCATAGAATTTTCGTTCTTATTGAGTGTGTGTAGGTGTCATCGGCGTAAACTTCTCATTTCCGTACGTGGTTTGTGGTAGAGTGGTAAATACTAAATTCAGTGTCGGAGCGGAGCTGCATGTCTGTGGAAGCTGTTGGTTTTTCCTAGTTATTTGACAATTGCGTGAAAATGGATACAAAATATCCAGTATATTGGTTCTTTTTAGTGCTGTTTTTTACAATTTGCGAGGTAAAATCCTCGTCAATAGATGGTAAATACACCTTTTTCGTAGTATCGTATTTTTCTAGAAATTCTGATATGTATATTTTTTGCTCCCTGCTCCAGGGGTAACTTGACCGAGATTCTCAATTTCATTTGATAAACACTGGAGGGTTAAAGGTCTTTAACCTTTTGCTTTTTTCCCATAATTTTACTCAGCTTCCAAATATATAATATAATCGATTTATTATTTTTTCAACTCGCCTACTGAATTTAATTTCATTCCAGTAGTAGGTATTATTTTTCTTGTAATCAAATAAAAAAAATTACCCACTATTCGTTTAGCAAGGATCACAGCTGATTTTCTATTTCCTCTGTTTTCTCTACTTTGAAAATGGTCTTATTTTTGATTCCATTTATTTTCTTAGATTAGAAGTTCTTAGTTAATATTCTAGTATAAAAAAATCATTGTTTATGTTTTTTTAGAAGATGAATGCAAATTTCAAAATCTTGAGGTATTTTAACATGAATCAAAAAATCAATACTTTATTAGTTTCTTAAAATTTTGAAATGTCAACTATATACATTTTTTCTTTAATTGATAATCTTTTAATCAATATATTAATTAATTAATATTTATAGAATATTAAAAGTGAATAGAGAATATTAAACTACATCCTTTTATTTCTTCTCGCAAATTAAAGCATTATTGAATCAAATTGCAGCATCACAATACAAATCAGCCTGTCTATTACGTACATAGTTTTCAATAACAATAATATTATTTATTAATAAATTAATGATAAACGCTTTGTATTAGAATATAAGTTCTGCTAAATTATTAAACTTTTAGCAAATAACAAAAATAAGACTTATTTAAATTGAAGAAAAAAATAGAACAAAAACGGTGACAAGTAAGAACACTTTTTATCTGGCTGTTTTTATCTTTAATGTTATTTAATTCGTCTCGAGATTATGGAAGATTTATATTATTCCTGCTTGAAATCTGGAAAAGTAATTATGACTTTCTTAGCATTACCAGAAATGAAGAATTTTACTTAATATCGTTTTTTATTATGTGTAATTAATGTTTATCCGAATTTTTTTTTGTTATCTCGACTATTAATCTCATTTTGTAAATATAAAACTAAAGAGAAATTGAACAAAAACTTTCTCCAGAATTAGCTTTTCTTTATCGCTTCCCTTATTTTTTCTCATTTTTTGTTATCTCTTGTATCCTGTAAAGCAATTCGTGGCCTACGTGACTATCGACACTTGTATAAAAAAAAGCTTTTTTACCCTTGTTTGCTTCAATGGGAATAGAAATTCTATATTAGAAACCCACGTATCGTTTTGAACTCCTATTAATAGATCTTAATGCTTCTGAAGAAATTTGATGTGCTTAGATAGAACTCTCAACCTGGCTTTCATCACATGTCTTAATTTTTTAAATAATTAAATTAAAGCAATGAGATTGTGAAGTTTTTAGAAATACGTCTCTCAAAATTAATTTATTTTTAACTAAATTTTGAACATGGAAATAAATCAATTATGATTGTTTTAATTCAATTATTTTAAGTTAATTTTTATAACAAAATCTGCCTTAAAAATTATTTTTTAATCTATTTCTTAGAAATCCTTGTGAGGCGTGACTTTACAGCCACGTTGAGTAAAAAAAGGCTCCAGAGTGAAGGCTCAGTTCATGCACTGAACGTAATGCGGTTCCTTGGCACTACTTTTTCAGATGACTAACATGTTGTATTAACCCACTCTTAAGACTGACTTAGATCTGAGTATCTGACGAAGCTTTCAACTTCTTCATGCATTATTCAAATCACAAAAATGACGTAATAATAAATATAGTCATCATTTTGCAAAATATTAAAGATAATTATAAATTGTTTGTGAGCAATGTTTAATCCAATTTACAATTCAATTCACAAGAATTTAAAAGAATTCAAACGATTGAAAAAAGTTTATTATTTATATATAGTAATTATAAATTACAAAATTTGTAACCAAATTTATATGTTATGTTTTATAGATTGGTATCAAGAAAGAATCAGAATTCATGCTTCCGTATTAGATTGACAGTAATTTATTAATTGATATGACCCCAAATACAGTAATTGAAGAGCCTACGCTTTGTTGTTAAAATTAACAAATTATTTCAAGTTTTTGAAGCTTGTCGAGCAAATAGCGAAACTATTTGGCCTTCAAAAAAAAAAAAAAGAGATCAGTGAACATTAGCTCCTTCCGAGCTAATGTTTTATTTTATTATGATTTTATTATATTATTAGTCATATTTTATTATCTAAAATTTGATTTTCCAGACGTTGTCGTCATCACCGTTGCCTCAAATGACACCGATGGATTTAAAAGGTACGTCAGATCTGCGAGAGTGTACGGATTCGAGGACAAACTAAAGATCTTAGGATTTGGAGAAGCTTGGAGAGGTGGAAATATTCGAAAATATGCAGGCGGAGGCTACAAAGTAAACCTCTTAAAAAATGCTCTCGAAGAATATAAAGATGAACCAGAGAAAATTATTGTCTTTACAGACAGGTAGACATTATTAAATTCTACAATTAATGCAATATACAATATTTATTGAGGCAGTAAAGCAAATTTTAAATTGTAATTTCTTTTCTTATTTTTGCAGCTATGACGTAATATTATTGGCAGGCTTGGACCAAATTTTAGAAAAATTCAAGGAATTCGACTCGCGCATTCTTTTTTCTGCTGAAGGCGATTGCTGGCCAGATAAGTCTCTTGCTTCGAAATATCCGTCTGTTGCTAGAGGAAAACGATTTTTAAATTCTGGGGGATTTATTGGATACGTGGCTGATATCTATTCTATTGTAGCTAACAAAGAACTTGAGGATGAAGATGATGATCAGCTCTTTTACACAAAAATTTATTTAGATCCGGAATTGAGGGAGAAACACAAAATCAAATTGGACCATAAATCTGAAATCTTTCAGAATCTCTACGCAGCAGTAGGTAATTAGAAAGAAATAACTCGATTTTATACATCTATTCAATCTATTCACATAAAATATTACATTTTTTAAAAGATTTAAAAGGTAAAATAACTTAAATTTTAGCTGACGTTGAGTTGAGATTTAAAGGTAATGACCCTTATCTCCAAAATACTGCTTACAATACTGTCCCGTTAATTGCTCACGGAAATGGACGTAGTAAAATAGCTTTGAATTACCTCGGAAATTATTTGGCCCAAGCCTGGAGTCCAGAGGAAGGTTGTTTAAATTGCTGGGACAATACTATTGAATTGCCGAAGACTAAATCTGAAACTTATCCAATCATTTTGATTGCCATCTTCATCGAAAAACCGATGCCTTTCTTGGAAGAATTTTTTGAAAAGATCTACACTCAAACTTATCCGAAATCAAAACTGCATCTTTTTATTCACAACAATGTCCCTTATCATAAACAGATCGTTGATAATTTTATAAAAAAACACGGAGACGAATACACGAGTGTCAAGGAAATCTCACCCGATAATGAAATAGAGGAAGTTGCGGCTCGTAATTTGGCAATGTAAGAATTTTAAATCAAATTATTATAGTTCCTAATTTTCTCTTCACATTGTAAATTTTAAGGTATAAGAAGGAAAGAGTTTATTATTTTATTGTTAACATGAATATTTCAATTATAGGAATCATTGCTTGATGAAAAAGTGTTCTGGATATTTCTCGGTTGACGCAGAAGCGCATTTAGACAATGAACACACTTTGAGATTGTTGGTAGAACAACAAAGAGGAATTGTTGCTCCGTTACTTGTAAGGCCATTTAAAGCGTGGAGTAATTTCTGGGGAGCTGTTACCGATGACGGATTTTATGCGCGCAGTTCTGACTACATGCAAATTATCCACAATGAACGAAGGTATGACTAAAAAAATAGTATAAAATCGGTGATACCTAGGAATTAGTCTTTAAAGTATTTGACTTTAATTGCTGCAAAATAACCTTTTAAACATTGGGAGAGTCTTATAATTTCTGACCATTTTTTACAATACAATTGTAAAATTTCTGAATGTCAAGAAGTCTTGCAAGAAAATTAAGTCAAATCATATCCAATATTTTTTTATTAAACTCACACTTTTGTGTACGAATGCTTATTCTACCAAAGTCTAAATATTTACGATTATTTATTCAGAAAATTAATAGAAAAGATAGAAATGCATGCCTCGCTCTCATCTCGTTCTTTTTCCACTCAATTATATTTTAATTTAATTTATTATTCGATTTGAAACTTTTTTTCCCATCTTGAAGATGTAGAAAAGTACGAACTCCTTTGTTCGGTCTCTCAAATCAAATTTTTTAAAATCATTTGTATATGTATACTTAATCGAAAACAATAGAGAAGTCAGTCTTGAAAGATCTACGATCGATGCTGTACATATTGTCAGCTGTGCATTCGTAAACTCCAGCATCCATCTGGGTGGTAGGATCAATCTCTAATTTTGATTTAATCTTGTCTTCTCCAATTTGCCACTCGTGTACCTAAAAAGGTATTTATGAAGAAAAAAAATATATAGTTTTACAATTTTTCATAAATTGGTAGAAAGTTTCTTTTTCTGGAAAACTTACATGTAGGTAAAGATGAGTATATATTTCGTTGCCATCTTTATACCATGTTATATGAGGTCTAGGAGTTCCGCGAGCAACGCAAAGAAAAGCGATTTTATGTCCGAGAACGTATTCCAAATCAAAATGAGAGGCAAGAATAATTTTCGCGCCCTAGAAAGAAAGTAAAATATATAGATTATTTTCAATAAACACAATAAAATTGAATTATATTTTAAATAACTTTAATAATTAACTACTCACGTGTTGATTGTTGTAATACTGATCACTTTCCGGATCGCGATACTTTCCAGTGATCGGTAGACCAATTTGAACTCGAGATTTGCTTCTACTTCTTGCGCGTCCTCTTCTGGCAGAAATTTCTTGTGAAATTAAGAGAAGTAGGGCAAGAATAATTAGCATCGATATCGTGCGAGACATGGTATTCTGTAATAAGTTTAAAAAATTAAGTTCTCGGTACTTATATCTTATATTTGCATAAATTTCTATAATAGTATTTCAAGTTTAATAAAGTATTTAAAATTAAGGATGAATTTTGGAAACAGGAAAATCAGGAAATGATCGTGGATTTATTTTTTAATCGGAATTGTTACTAATCCAAAATTTGAAAGCTGAGTTTGGATTTTTTAATTTAGAACTTTTTCAAATTTTAAGTAATTCACTTTCTGAAGTCTCAAGATTTGAAAAGCCTTTAATTTCAAAAATTTTCAATATCAGAAGCTTCCAATTTGATATTGTTCAATTTAAACACTTTCAATAATTGAAAATTATTCCATTTTCAACGCTTTGAATTTTAAATGATGAATTTTGAATCGCTTGAAATTTAAACATTTTTTTATAATTTCATTTTATATTAAGTGTTTAATAAATATTCAAAATATTCACTTCCTTAGCTTTGAATAAAAAATGTTTCACATTTATTCACTTGAAAGTTGCAATTTTTCTATTAAAATTTCTAAAAAAGTTTTTCCACTTTGAAGATCTGAGTTTCAAAATTTGATTGGTTGAAAAGAGGAAAAAGGCTGGGATTTTTTTCTGAGATATAATTGGTCACCCTGAGATTTCGATATGAAAATATACTTTTCAAACTCATGCTCTGATTACTTACAGTTCTTCGGACTGTGTTCGTGAACGATACAGAACTCCGATGTAACTGACAAGCCTCTACTCATTACTTCCCTAGTATCTCTCCTATCCTGTCTATTACAGAGTTATAGTTGATATCTCCTAACTACAGTCGTTTATATTGTTCGCCAAATTCAGAACCCAACTCTATATCTTCAAACATCATCAATAATTAAATCTTCTTTTAAAACAAGGCCCATAAAACTAATTCAAATTAAAGCACCGTGAACCCTATAGTTTTCGAAGGTAATTTTAAAAAGTAGGTCAACTTTTTGCAAATGGCCTATAATCTTATAATTTTACAAACTTTCAACAAGGAGTTCCTTTCTCTAGAAAAAATTTCTAAACAAATTTTGTAATCTCAAAAGGATTTAGCACAATCACAGTGAATGTCCAACGTATCTGAGAAAAGTTCTTTCAAGATTTTATTTTATTTATGAATTTGACTTTCAGAGATCAACTGTCATACGAGTGAAAACTAAATATGTCCATTGGACCCAACGTTTGAAGTAGCAGATATATTACCCCACTCAGATCCAATTATTTCCTAATAAAAAGGATCTGGGGGACCTTTGCTATATTGGCAGTGTCTATAACGCAATAGGTGAAGAGTAAAGGCAAGAAAACAAAGAATATTGGATCGGATTTAATTTCCTTTAGCATCTTTAATTTTGTTTAGGCTTGAATTTTTTAAATTCAAAACGTGCGTGGGGAAGTTTATTTAATTTCTTGAAAGGGAATAAAAAATTCTTAGCTTGAAAAATTGAGTTCTTTAAGTTTTCTTCAAATTATTTATTGACTGAAGCGCCTATAAAGTACATATCTTAAATTATTAATTTCATTTCTGATATCTTAGTAGAAAATAGAATCTTGATACAAAATTCTTAAATTTTTTTTTATACAGAAGAGGAATTTTGTGAGAATTGAATATTTCACTAAATGAAAGAAAAATTACGAAAAATGATTCTTCATTGTACACATCTATCTGTCTGTGGTGGAATCATTTTGTATTTAGCAATCTATCTCTTATTATATCTGCAAATCTTTAAAATTTTAAATGCTCTAATACTTATTTCAATATCTGTAATAAAATATTTTATACTTAGGTTTCGAATACTAATTTTATTTAAAATATAGTCAGTCTTTCAATTTGTCTTTCAATTTGAAATAAGTTCTCTCAAAATTAGCCAATTTTAGTCAATATATTCTCAAAATTGCCTTCGCTACGAATTATAAACAGGTGCTATTCATGATGAGAGAGTTTATTGTTAATAAGAGAACATAACATAATCGGTTTTGAAACCACGTCGATCTACTGCATACTGATTGTCAGCCTGACATTCATAATACCCTGCATCCTTTTGCGTCGCAGGATCAATTTCCATTTTAGATTTCACTGTATCGTTTCCAATTGGCCATTCATGAACCTACAAAAATTTCAGATTAAATATTATGAAATAATAAAAATAATATTATTACATTGTTATATTTATTACATTTAAATAATAATATATATAATTTATATAATAATATAAATAATATTTAGTCCTGAAATTCACATTTCTTTATTAAGCAATTAGCCTTAAGAAATTAAATTAAACCGAATCCATTTCAAATCAGGCAGATTGACTGACTTCAGTTAATAATTTTATCTGAAAAAATGAATATTTTGCGACTTTAAGTTAATCAGTCTGTCTAATTTAAAATGTATTCAGTCAAATTATAAAATTGTCAACTCACCTGGAAGAAGCTGTGATGATACAATTCGATACCATCCTTAAACCAAGTGATTTCAGGCCTAGGAAGACCAACAGCCATACAGAAAAATGTAATTTTTCTTCCGAGCATGTAGTCTAGTTCAAAATGCGACGACTTTACAATTTTGGCTCCCTAAAATTACAAATCTTAATTTAATTTTTTTTTTATATTTAAACTTTTATTTACCCTCAAGTTCCAAAAAATTTCAGTTTAATTTATCACTCTTGGCAAGGTGCGAAACGAGAAGAACCCGTTCAAAAATTAATAGTTTTTTTTTTTTTTAGTGCTGGAAGAAAACCGACTCACATCCTTATTTTCGTAATAATTAACGCTGGCGGGATTTCGATTAAGATTCGGCATATTGTGAACCCCGAACCGATTAATATTCCCTACTCGTCCACGTCTGCTTCCTCCCCTACCACCTCCCTTTGCAGCTTCCACATAAATAGAGGCCATTGCCAGTAGCAGTAGCAGCAGCAGCAAATAATAAAACCACCATTTCATCATTTACCCTGACATTAAAGAATCAATATTAGAGTTAAGAATTAAAATTCACAACTTCAGAATTTTTGAAATATAAACAAGGACCCTAGCTAGTTTGAAAATTGAGGAATCGAGTAATGAAATTTTGATACTGTTTAAAAAAATAATATGCCAATAGACTTTAATATTAAGTAGAATATTTTTATTTTAGTTTATGGTACAAGTGGGGAGTAAAAAAATATTGTTTATCAAAATTTTGGAAGAACGATTTTTTTTCAGAATAAATTTAATTAAAGTCTCTTACCGCTTTAAAAAAAACTTGTGTTCCCTGTGGACAAAGTGCACTGAATGAAACCGTTTGTCCCTAGAGCCTAAAATATGAGTGGACCATAGATGGAAACGCAAGCAGTGGTGAGAGAGTTATGAATCTCAATTGGATAATTATAATAACCCATTGCAGCAAGCTCATCGCAACAATCACAATGATAGTGGTGATGGCTTGCCAAAACATTAAGTGGTGTTATGAGACAACAATGTTTTTATGATAAAAGATTTGCCGCTGAAATCAAAGGGGAAAATTCCCGATCTATAGAAATAAATTTTTGAAAATTGAAAATATCACGGGGAAAGGGTATATTTTTATAGGATTTTTTTTATGTTTCAGGGGCCTCTGGAACGTGCCGTTTATCAGCAGTTGCTACTTAATTAACTCAACCATTATTGGGAACAAAGAAACTCGACCCTCGTACTCGGAAGGCGATTTAGATCCGGATATGGCATTTGCTTCAGCTAATAGAGAAAGACTTATATTCATGTATGTCAGTAATAGATTAGAGTTTGGACATCTGATTATTCCTGATTCGTTTGACACTACCTTGACGAATCCTGACTTGTATCAGATTTTTGATAATAAGCTTGATTGGGAAAAGAGGTACATTCATGAGAATTATAGCAAGAATTTTGAAGAGGGTCAAGTACCTATTCAGGTAATTAAATTGAGATATTTGAGTTTTTAATTTGAACTTAGTTTAGTTGAATCAGAAATTAATTAAAAACACTGTTTTTATAGCCTTGTCCAGATGTTTACTGGTTTCCTATTATTAATACAAGAATGACCAAAGAGATGATAGAAATTATGGAAACTTTTGGTCAATGGTCTGATGGATCGAATAAGGTATAAATTAATTTTCGTTTCGAATGTTTTAAAAGATTTCAAGAGTCGTTAGCCTCTCATCCATACTCTGAAACCTAATAAAAATTTAAGTAATTTACAAAGAATTCCTTTAGTCTAGTAGATTTTTAAAAAACGTTGGAAGAAGTTTACATATCGATAAAAAATATTCTATTGAAACTAGGAATACTGAATTTGGATTTCCATTTTAATAATGAAATTTGCGTTTAATAAAACTTTTTGACAGGATCCCAGATTAAGAGATGGTTACGAAAATGTGCCAACACGTGACATTCACATGAATCAAGTTCACTTGGAACGGCAGTGGCTTTACTTCCTCAAGGAGTATGTCAGACCTCTGCAGGAGCTAGTGTTCCTCGGATACTATCACGATGTAAGATATCATTTTATTAAAAATATTCCAATCCTTTCTAGGATCCCAGACTCGAAACTGGCTATGAAGCTGTTCCCACGCGCGACATTCACATGACCCAAGTTGGTTTTGACGAGGCTTGGTTAGAATTTCTCAAAGAGTACGTCAGCCCTTTGCAGCAGAAAGTATTCATCGGATACTTGGACTACGTAAGCCTAAAAATTATTCGGAAGTCGGGCTACTTGATAACTCTATTAAATTAATTCTGAAGGACGGTGCAGTTAAATATTTTTTTGGATATCAATATAACTAAAAGAACCTTTTACTGCATCTTCTTAAAGATTTAAATTAATGAATTTCAATTGTAAAAAGGTTTCGCACAATATTGTATGTAGAAAGTGATGCAGCCGCTGGCTCGTACTTTGGGAAAAAGCACCTTGCACTTATATAACTCTCCACGTAGTTTAGCCAACACTTGTTTCGTGACTAAGCTTTTGACTTAACAATAAGTTTGTTTTGTTATTTCTTGAGAATTTACCACGAATTCTTTTGAAATATTTTCCATTCTTTTGAATTCTGTCAAATTCCTTTGGAATTCATATTTGAAATTTTTTCTTTTTGAGAAGAATTTGTTGAAATTTTTAAAATGATTTTTTAACAAATTTTAAGATAAATTTTATATTTATGATATAAAGAAAAATTTTTAATTTCAATTTTGTTTCTTAATTTATATTTCATTAACTTACATTGGAGGTACTGAAGTTGAATGTCTGAGGTTGATAAGCTGATCTGTGTTTCCATTTCATTTTCCTGAATTTTTAAATAGGTATTAATTAATCCTTTTTCTTCGATTTATAGCCTCCAAGGTCGTTGATGAACTTCGTCGTTCGCTATAGACCTGATGAACAACCTTCCTTGAGGCCACATCATGATAGCTCCACCTACACGATAAACATCGCCTTGAATAAAGCTGGGGTTGATTACGAGGGCGGTGGTTGTAGATTTATCAGATATGACTGTGCAGTCACGGATACGAAACCAGGATGGATGTTAATGCATCCTGGGAGATTAACCCACTATCACGAGGGTTTGAGAGTTACAAAAGGCACTCGATACATCATGATTTCTTTCGTTGATCCTTAATATGAGATTAATTTAGGAGAGAAAAGCACTGACACATGACAGTCATCAAGTTCCGGCTTGTCGACTTAACAGAAAAAAATGATTGACCATATTTCCGGTATAAGTATAATTAATTATAATTAATTACTTTCAAGGGAGTCTCGAGGAAAAGATATCATTAATTAAATCCTGGTACATAAATTATATTTCATTAAGTGAATTTTTGCTCTCCTCACTTATTCTGATTTTTAAAATTCCAAATAAGTTAATTAAATTAAAAATTGTTAACAAGTCGATACCTGGAACTTATTACCATCATCGTCAATTTAATCACGAATTATTTACGAATATTAATCATTTCACACAGTCCTTGAAATATAATCACAAAGTTAGTGTTTTCCATTGTTATAGTTAATAAGATGTGTTCAGAAAAAAACGAGATAAAATTCATTTATGAACGCACATATCTAATGTGTGTATTACATTTAGAATTTCTTAACCAGTGAGTTATTTTTGTATTTAAAACATTTTAAGCACTTTTATAAAATCGCGATATTTTTACTTGCTTAATCGAAAGCAGTGACTTAATGTTTGTAAATATGTAAACATATAAGAAAGATGTATTAAAAAGATATATTAAAAAATATTATTGAGGAATTATTTGATACAAATTCAAGTCCGTATTTATAAATATGTTTTAATATTTTCCGAAATCTTCTATAATACAATCATCAGTGCTTATTGTAGAGAAAATGTAATATTGCAGAATTTTAAAGCATCGTACACCAAGTAAATTCTTCGAGAATAGAAGCGGTGATATTTTAAATTTAAATACATGAGCCGAGCATCATTCAACATCACTAAGCTTTAAAACATATGAAGTACTTAACGAAATCAACAAGATTTCATACATTAAAAATATTCAAAGTAGAAAACGGGTCGGTTGAAATAATTAAAAACTTTAAGGGCATGTGATACTTACCATTTTAGCAATTCAGTTTCTCAAACTTTCTTACTACAAATAATGGATACTTTCATGCTAAACTTTGGGATATGGGAAAGAACATAAAAACTTACGATTGGCGACTATTATTATTTTGAAAAATTGAAAAAAGTATGAGGTCGATAAAACAAAAATTGCTTTTTTTTATTTAAAAAAAAAATAATAGTCGCTCGACATACGGTTTCATTTCATTCATTACAAGACTTTACAGTCCCAAAAATTTCAGCAAAAAATATCCATTATTTGGAGTAAAAAAGTTTGAGAAACTGAATTACTAAAATGATAAGTATCACATGCCCTTAAAAAATACTGTAATGTCGACATTACCCACCCGGAAATATTTCAGGCACATTTAAGACTTTTCATTTAAGTGAAATGTAAAACTATTTAAAGCGATAATTTTGCCTAACTTTAAAAGAATATGAAAGCGTGGATAGCAAAGCAACCCTAAATTTCTAAGTGGAATTTAAATTTTCTACATATTGCCGTAGATTTGGAACTTTAGTGGTACATTTATCTATGTAATATTTTACATTATTAGGAACATCCATTAGATTACTATATAATCTGCAAAGTTGCAAAGACTTAAAAAATCGTTTAATCGTACTCTCGAATCCTTATTTACATTGTAAAAAAAGTGTCTCCTTAAAATGAGAACACGTACCTCTCACAGCGCAACAGCTTAAATAATATTATTTCATAGCATTTATTTTTTACTTATATCGATATAATCTATGTCGAATCAAGATTGACTGACTTCTGGAACACTTTCTACTACACTCGAAGCATCGAATCAATTACTCTAAAGTGATTCTCAAAATTCGCTGCATTTGTCGTAATGTGCTGGCAACTGCTTTTATTACAAGTGACTCATCTCTGGAAAAACTCTCGAATTTAACGCGGTACTTCTGCGAGTGTAAACGATAGTGATTCGATGAGTAAAATGATTAATATACACGTGCAAAAGTCACGATTGACTTTTATCAATTATATTTTAGACAGGCTCGGACGCGGTACAAAACTTATATTATATAAAACTTTTTACGAGAGCAAATTCTTCATTCAGAGTTTCCGTTGGAATGTTGAATATTTTGCAAGGAATTACTGATTTTTTGTTCCTTTCTTTTCACATATTTTGCTAAGCTTCGTTTTTCAAAACTTCAAGTTAAATCGAGACTTGTCGAATTGTGGCGCGATTTTTTTTCGACAGAACGAATGCACGTTCAACGAATTCGGGAACGACTGTAATAGTGAAGATCATTTAATTGAACTAAAAAGATATGTACAGTTTGTTCGCTTTCGTAGAATCGAAATTACAGATTTAATAACCAGCCCGCTTCAGTTCGTTTAACTGATGAGCAAGCTTTTCTTCCTTGGTTCTTCTAGCTTGGCCTAGCTTTCGACATTCAATGTAGGTGCTGAGAAAGCGTTCCACATCGATTTTTCTGTTTAAAAAGTCTTCGGCTATTTTCTCACTTTTATCGTGACTTTCGTCCGCTGCTTTTTGCAGACACTCTTTTATGTGGTCAGGTGTAAACACTTCAGATAGTTTATTATATTGCTGAATTAATTGATCGTAGCGGGCTTTCAGTTCTTTCACGATTTCCACTTTGCTACCAACCTCTTCTTGCAGCTGTTTTAATTTTTCTTCATTGGCTAGATTCGCAGCTGAAATTTTAAATAGGAAATTGTATCAACATGGTGAATAACGTATGAAGGGCCCTGAAAGTTATGGAAGTTAATTTCATACTCACCGGCAGTTTTCTCCACCCAATCAATCGTGTCCTCAACAGCAGCATCAATGTCCTTCAACTGCGAGTGTTCTTCTAAAAATTCGTCTAGTTTTAGCTCGTCTTCACTCAACTGTTTCAATTCCTCATTCGTTAAATTATTCAATGCAGGGAAAAATGTGCACTGAGGTATTTGGGGTTGCATTTGACTTTGCATCGGTTGCTGTATGTTTGCATTCACGTGATGCAAATTCGAATAGGTATTCGCGTGCGGGTTCGTCGTATATTGAACCGGGTTAGAATTATGCAGACTCCTAGAGCTTGTGACGTATGTCGAGTGATGCGATGAAGCTGCGCAGGACTTAGGCTGACTATCCGAAATGTATACATTACTGGAATTTGTGTAGTTATAATTGTAGACTCCAGAATTTGTACTCGGCGAGGAAAATTGCGGGTATTGTGAATTGTAGTAGGAATTATAGGAGGTTGATGGGAGTTCAGAATATGGATTTAAAGCATAGGACGGTGAACCTCTACCTGCTAAATCTGAAAAATAATTAATACAATTTAATTTGGATTAAAAATTTAGAAGAGGTCAAATTAAACACTTGATAAATAATTATACCTATTTGTGGTATAGCAGATGGTGGTGAATTATCTTCTATTAGTTGTGGTGGGTTTCTACTAAATTCCCTGATAATTGCCTGAACAACGCGGCCAAGGTCGCTGTGAACTGTGAACTGATAAAAAAAAATCATTTATAATCGTAATATTTGTAAAGAGAGGTCAAGGTTTGCAGAGAGATTATTTTTGTTAAACTTACATTTAATAAACCTGGTGCACTTGTGATTTCACTGTGCTCATTACACCAAGAATGCGTTATCGCAGGCGATACTCTGAGTACTGGCTTTTCCAAAGGAAATTCCGGTGAGAGCGAGACCAAAATGGCCATTCGCCTATCCCCGGCATTAAATTGTACTTGGTATTCCACATCTTCTCTCAATTCTAGCACACTGTATAATAAAAAGGTTTGAAGGGTGTTGTGTTCAAGTCCTAAACACTAATGCTCCCAATTTGAAATAAAATTTCAAAATCTTCCAGAAATTCATTCGAGATTAATATAATTTTTGCATTAAAAGATAATCTTAAAAATTGATCAAGAAAACAAATCTATGTGAACTGAATTTTAATTTCGGTATTTACTTAAATGTAACATTATTTATCTTAAAAACGAGTAGAAATAAAATAACAAACAAGTCAAATATGAAAATTAAAACTGAAAACTTAATCACCTTTCATCCAAAATAAATGTAGCCACAATTAATCTTTTTCCAAAGTAAATCAAACAACATTTAAGCAAGAAATAATTAATCTCAGGCAAGAGATTTCGATAAAGCGTACTTATGGTAAAAAAAAAACACATTGATCGAGTAAATTCTTGAATCTACAACACAATTGTGACAAAAGTTTCAATGATTTTTTAACCTCATTCTTTTAAGTTTAAAGGAATGACAATTAAATTTCAGTGATTACTCATAGGTAAATTGTTCGTATTGAACAACGAAATATCATTGTCTGCAAGCAATCTTTACAAGCAATGGATGTTAATAGATGAGGTTAAGAAAAAAACTACATTTAAAAATTGACTTACTGGTCGTTAAAAATTTTCAAGGTATCGATTTGTCGTTTTCTCTTAACAGCGGCATTCTCATTTTCTCCACGGAATATTCGCGATATCATTTAAATGCCTTAATTTTGAATAAATCATTCGCTTTATCCGTCTGCTACCACTCTGTCAACTAACCAAGTTACCAAGATTTCAAGCAATTTCAAGAACAGCGGAACAGCTGATGTGAGTCAGTAAGTGTGAGATTGTGAGATGCCTCGTTCACTGCTAACTTCATACAGGAAGTCAAGTCTGCAACAGGGTGACCCATTTACATAGTGAATTTGTCTCAAATCTAGTGATTTTCAAAACCATAGGATTTTTTTCAGTGATTGTGAAAAGTAACAAATAACAATTTAGTAATTTTGAATAGTATTTCTTATTCCAGTTCACGTTTTTTTAAAACTGAAAGCAAAGCTGAAAGCAATCATTAAATCCATTAAATATTTTTCTGTTTCACCAATTCCACAAGAAAATTTTAGTCATTTTTTAAGCGCTTTATTGGGATTTTCTTTCAAACTTGTTGGTCACCCTGATCTTCAATCTGTCTAACTTGACGAACTTCACGCCATGTCAAAATATTGATACATAATATTTTCTGATCAGTTTTTATACATTTTCTCATCGCTCTGAATTTTTAAGAAAATTCAAAACTTTGTTTTCATAATTTTCAATTTACCACATCAATATATTTTGACAAGGAACAGTAATTTTGAAAGAAAAACAGATAGACTAAAATATAACCTTAAAATGTGTATTTCACATGTAAACAAAAAAACTGCTATACTCTAGAGGAATTGTTTATTGATTATGTATTTACAATAATTAATATCATGTGGTGAATAGTGTGAATTAAAATTACTGTTTAAATTACAACCATGCCGGTTTTTCAAGAGTCGTGTGCGGAGGTGGGTTTTATTATTTTTTAATATTGTTAAGAACTAAAATAGAAACTTTTGGAGTCGAGCGTCATTATTTATAAACAAAATAATTGAATTGAAATTTAATTATACTATTTATTATTTATCACTGTATATACTTTTGAAACATTGTACTGTCGCATTTTTTTCAGCAAATACAGGCCCAGACTGTAATTATAATCCACCCTGGATCCTTGTATCTTCGAATGGGCCGGGCTTCAGATTTAAATCCTTGTACATTAATAAATGCAGTGGCGAGAAGAAGACTTCCAGGGGGTTTAGAACACAAGGATACTTTTCTTCCTCCACTTGTGCCTCGTGTAAGAATGATAATTTATTAACATAATAATTTAATTTTAAATTTGTATTTAAAAATATCTGTTCAATACATTTTATTTAAAATTTATATTTTCCCAGACTAAAGAGTTAACTCAAGCAATGGAAGAATCTCGCCTCCAAGTATCACACACTCTACAATCTTGTCTTCAATCCGACGGAAGAAGAAGATACGCAACACCTCCTCAACAAATAGCAGCTTTCAATCGTAGATCGAATCCAGAAATTCTGTCTCCATTTTCAGGAGAATGGATAAAAAGTGATCAAGACGTGATAATAGGAGACGAAATCCTATCTTTAAATCCCAATGAAGATTTTAATATTCACTTTCCATATAGAAGAGGAGAACTCAACGTGCATTCTGGACCAGGTGGAAGTTTACGAGCAGTTTTAGCAGATTTAAAAACAATTTGGGAATACGTCCTGATTAAAAAAATGCACATTCCTCTAAGGGATTTGAAACACTATCGAGCAATTCTAATCATTCCGGATATTTATAATAGACACTATTTGAAAGAACTGACGAGTTTAATGTTGTGTGAAATTGGATTTGGAGGCTGCTTTCTTTTACAGGTTTGTTGCGGAATATAATAAAAAAAGAATCTAGTATTATAAATAATCTTCTTAGAGGTTTGCATACATTTATTTATTTTAATTATTGAAAAAATATATTATATAATTAAAATTTAAAGCTATATGTAGAAAATGTGTTTTCAAGGATCATGTGGCTGCTACATTTGGTGCAGGCTTGGGTTACGCTTGTGTCGTAGATGTGGGAGATCAGAAAACTTCAGTATCTTGTGTCGAAGATGGAATTTCTCATAGAAATACTAGAGTTCGAATGGATTACGGGGGTGGTGATATCTCGCAAACATTCTTTTGGCTTTTGCAGAAATGTGCCTTTCCATATAAAAATTGCGACCCCTCTGATAAACTAGATGCGTTATTACTTAGTCAATTAAAAAAGGACTTTTGCCATGTTGATTTGAATGTCTGTGGATCTCAAGAAAAGACTTTTATTGTCAAAAAACCGAAACATCAGACCGAAAAGTATACTTTGCAGGTCAGTCCAGATTATAAAGTTTTTTTGCATCATTAAATTATTCAAAATAATAAAATATGTAATAATCTTCTAAAAGGTAGGTGACGAGTGTTTAGTGGCGCCTCTAAGTCTTTTTCAACCCGAACTCTTTAGAGTAACAGGAACACACAACGTCCACGTTCAAAAAAGATCTGCTGGCGATCCTGAGGATCCACACGATGAGAATTATTTAAGAGAAACTAGCGTAAGTTAAAAACATACTTAGCATCAATCAGTCTTTAGCTTACTTTTTTTTTCTATATTTGTCTTCGATATCAATATTTCAATATTCAATTTCAATATTTTTTATAGCGAAGGGGAATAAAAGAGAATTTGGAACAAACTCTAGAATCGCAAGAAGAAATAGCAACACCTGCAGTCGTCGGTGAAGAAGAAGTCGTTGTTGATGCTGTCGATTCTACTCCTATAGCTTTGCAAAATAGAGAAATGGATGCCCCTCGAGAATTTGTTACGGGTCCTCAACAACTTTTAGGACTTGATCATGCTGTTTTGCAAAGCATAGACAGATGCCGTTAGTATAATTTTATTTATATTATATAAATTTGAATTTTCAACCTTTTATAATTTTTTGTGTCTTTTAGCTACGGATGATTTGAAGAGAAAAATGTACAGCTGTGTGTTAGTTGTTGGTTCTGGAATGAAGTTCCAAGGAATTGGGATGTGGTTACATAATAGAATATCTCTTCAGATTCCATACATGTACAGAGCAGGTAATTTTTCATTTCGAATAAATAAAATCGAAAAAAACAATAATTTACTATATTTATCATGAATCCTAATAAAAATCGTATTTTAGAACAATTGGATATAATAACGCAACCAAAGGAAATGGATCCGGGTATAACCGCGTGGAAAGGGGCGGCCATCCTAAGTTGCTTAGAATCAGCCCAGGAACTTTGGATTGGTCGACAAGAATGGGAACGCATAGGTGTCAGATTACTGAGAGAAAGGGCTCCTTTTATGTGGTAATCAAACAAACAATCCATTAATTGTGAAAGTGAAAAGCTTTCGTTTAATTTAATGTAAAAAGTGTGCTTTATTTGTTGTTAGGAGCAATAAACTAAGTATTAAATATACTTTTATGCTAAGGATAATCCATAGGTTTTGTTCCTCTTTTTATCATTGTCAATAAAATGTGAAACTTTATACTCTTTGATTTCTTATAATACTTATTACGATCCCTTCAATAACTTTCAGATATGTCAAGATATGTATAATCATTAATCATAGCAAATCCATCAATTTAGCCTTATTCTTGTCGCCAGGATGGAAAGTAATTATGCCTGATGTCACCAAAAAATTTGTGTAGCAAACCGTGTCGTCAGTTATTTCAACGTATACGTCGTCGCCACCTTTTAAGTGAGCCCTGCTAAGAGACTGAATAAACAATGTGAGATATTAGAAACTTAGTATTTTTCTAGTGTTAAATGCATTGATGAATTTAAAAAAAAGGTCCAGCTACTCACTACAAGGAAATTGCTGAGTCCATCATTTTCCGGGTATATAGTTTCGATTACAGTTTTCTGAAATTGTTACAGAATTAATTTTTTAAAGTTTTTAAGATTTAAGGTTTCTTTAAATTTTGAAGATAATTTAAATTAAACTTACGAGATCGGTTTTGACTTCAGAAAATAGGCGTTTAGTAGTTGCATATTCTTGTTTGTAGGTTGTTTTATTTATGTTTTCAGTGGCATTTAAAGCATTTTCTTTCATTTTTTCAAATCCTGATTTTTTATTCTCTAGACTTGAAACAAACCAGAGAAAAGAGGTTTTAAACACTTAATTAAATTATAGTACATATTGTAACTGTGCGGCTTGTAATTATTAATATACGTTAGATATAATACTCACTAAGCAACGTCACTCTTCAGACTCGCTAATTCATTTTGCATTCGGCTAAGAAGTGCGTCCATACTATGAATTTCATTTTCCAAACCCTGGATGGCAGTCGAATAGAGATCGGCAGATTTTTGAATAGGGTAGTTTTGAGGTTTTTTTAAAATTAGTTTTTCCAAACTCTTCAGTACTTCTTGTTTTTTCTTTACAATCTCCTCGATAGTAACGTTCGGACCTAGCGTGTTAACTTTATTATTTCTTATGGTCTCCATTAACTCATCGATTTCATTTTGCTTCTCTTCTTTGGTATCCTTTAAGAGATCAAAAGTGTCTTCCAGCGTAAAGTGAGAGCTTTCCATCGTGATTTTCTTATCTAGAATTAATTATTTAAATAGAAAAACAATGAATATCTTTTTAAATACAAACTTATATGTATGTATGTAAACAATATTTATTTAAGGATGTTAGATCCAAATTTTAACCAGATAATTCGATCTCTTCATTTTATTTAAACGTTATTATAATTAAATATTTCTTCACTCTGTAGGGAGATTCAGTTTTTAAATAGAATTATTTGTATAAAGCGAAAAATGTCTCATTTTAATATTTTTTGCATAAATTAAACAAAATTTAATTTTTAGTTAGATTGAACTACTCGTTTTACGAGTTTTACGCAAGAAGTATTAAAACGAAATATTTTTTTTGTATTTCGAAAATTAGTATACCTACAGAACGAAAAAATACCTAATTATAATAATATAGTTAAATATATGTATGTAAAATATATGTGTAGATTGAATTTTTACTTAAATCACTTAATAAAAAAATGTATAAAAGGGATGTATTATAAAATAAATAAACAGTACGTTTTAGTATGCAACAATAATTGAAATAACAATAATCATTGTCACTTATTACCATTATTCATTATATATGATAATAATTAGCAATTGTGGCGGGAAGAATTGACTTGAAAAACTAACCTATAAAAAGTTTGAAATTTTATTTTCTATTTGCTTTTATATTCTTCTGATATACATATATGTAGATGAATTTGAAATATTACTTACTTTTGAGTTCTAAAATGTTATTAAATCTTCACAGAAAAAAACTTTAAAACCTTTCATTCACTTTTTGGAACGTTTTCTCCTTTTTTTTCTCCCGTTGTGATGTTTTCTGTTACAAATTCGAAATGAGCGAAATGAGCAATACAAATTCAGGGGTGTCTATACTTGTCGGATTAAATGAGTTCCAGTCAATATTTTAATTTTCACGCATATATACACTACAATTATTAAAATTAATTCCCTATCTAATTTATACCCAATATATCCATAATCACTTTGCAATTTTCATAGTTATTGTGGTAAAACAGGAAGATTTAATAAATATTTTTCTGCTACGTGGAAACTGAGTTGATAGGTTCGTTCTTGTGCAACAATCGATTATTTTCGATTTCGATAATCGATAATTTTTTATTATGTACTACCATTACTACATATGTATGATATGACCTAGATCAAAGATATTAGTTCCTAAAGTACCGATTTTAATAAATTGTGGAAAAACAATGATTTCACGTAGTTTGGGTGCGATTGTACGAAATTCGCAATCCACGTTAATAACAAAATTTCGCGGAATTACCACATCCAGTTCGGATATAGGTAAGAAATTGAAAACTTAATTTTTAAGAAGAAATTTACAGGTTAGGATTTGAGGTTAGGGAGTGTCAAAGTTTCTAGAAAAACGGGAAAACCCAATTATAATAAAGTAAAACAAAAACAATTAAATTAATAATAACTTTTTGAGTTTATAAATATATTGTATATTGTACACTATTGTTAATCCTCCGCCGACACCAAAATATTAAGAATCGAGAAAATTTTGAGGTTATCATTACATTAACTTAACATCCTTAACATCGACATTGTAAAAAATTTGTCTAGTAACTTTATTACTACGTTTTTGTCATTATATCGAAATCTATAAAATTACTTCCTTTAAAGTAGTGAACCCCTATTAAAAAACTTGACGTCAAAAACCATCGTAATATTCATATCATTATTAACCAAATATTAACGAACGAATTTTGAATTATGGAAAGGCAGCAGATGAAAAAAATGGCTTTTTAATTAAATTAATTAATCAGCACGTTCGAAATAAAAAAATTATTTAGATTTTAAGGCCTAAATAAATACACATTTTTTAAATTGGAGAACATTTAATTTCTAAAGCATCCCATTTGAAGATTCGCATAGAGTTTTCACCACCAAACATTGATAGGTGACTACCAAACACCACCAAACGACCATCAAACGATACCAAAAAGAATGTATTGGAAATATTAAAATGTGCTGTTCTACCGTGAAGTTGGCATCCCAATTTTGAAAAATCAATAACTTTTTCAATTTTGACCACCAAACCTTCGAAGTTGACCACCAAACAACTACCAAACGATTCTATTAAAAATTTTTTGGATATTTTACAGTTGGTGTGCTAACTTCACGGGGGTCCTATTACTTCGTTTAGAAGGGATGTTTCATGATTTAATTCATTTAAAAACTTAATTTACTGTATTTATTGATGAAATGGGAATATTATTATGCTTGTTATATTTATCGTTAGAAATTTAAAACGTTTTTAATTTAATGCTTCGTTTCGAAGTATTTTTTTTTTTAATTTTACTAATTTATTTTTTGTTTCAGAACCGGAAAGAGATCCAGCACCATTGTTCTTCGACAAAGAAGTGCAGAATTTGTTGAAGTTAATGACGGGGCGTGACTATCGGAAAATTTTTCGAAGCCGAAAAGACGGTCGTAAACTGAGATCTCCAGAATATAAATTCATGACAGACAATCAGTTAAAAAGCTCGATGGAAGAAGCTAAGTATCATGCTGACAGGCTTTTACAAATGCCTCCAGTCGTAAAGAAAAGGACCGATATTACGACAGTTATTTCCAAAGATCCAGCTTTGCAAGGGTACAGAAACTCAAAATTTGTTTTCACCGACATAACGTTCGGTGTTGAAAATCACGAGAGACTCATCGTCGTTAGAGAACCTGATGGTACCCTCAGACATGCCAATTGGGATGAGAGACACAGATTGAACCAGATTTATTTCCCTATGGAAGGAAGGGAAATGAGCATGCCGAAGATGTTTGAAAAAGAACATTTAGAGGTAAATATATTTAATTTCTTATAAAACCTCTCGGTATTTAAATATTTATAAAAATACTAATTTATAGAATTTTTGTAATTTATTTTTTTTAATTAATATTTTATTTTATTATAATAATAAATAATATAATTTTTAAATTTATTTATAAAGAAATAACTATGTATTTCCTTAAACAAAAATATTCATTTTTATAATATATTAATTATTAAAACATTTATTTTTATTATACTAAGAAATTTTATTAGCTTCTTCCCTTATATCTTGACATTAAAGCTATATAAAACCCTCTTTAGGAACGACCATGTTCCTCAATTCTTTCATTTACTGAAGATTAAGAGTAAGAACTTCTAATCAGATTTTCCAAATGCTTCTATTTCTAGGAAGTGCTTAAGCGAAAGGACTACATCTTTATTTTAGATCGAGCTTGCATTCAAATGGACCCAGACGATCCAAAATATAAGGAAGTGACAGAAACTGTTTTCAATTTCATTGACAAAAATGAAGACTGGGATATCTTAAAATCCACCAGACACTTTGGACCAATGGTATTCCACTTAGCCTGGAATAAGAACATTTCAAACTTATTTCTTCATAATATCAAAACCGAAAATATGAAAGATAATGTTTCTTTGATTCGTCTTTATCTGAAACTCTATACTGATGATAAGTACAATAGCCTGCAGTATGAATATGATGATGTTAAATTCATAGAAGATTTTACTAATATAGAGTTTCCAAAAACAAAAATTTTACCTGCTTTACAAGCCTACAAAGAATTAGTAGCAGAGCGAAAGAAGTTAGAAAAGGATATTAAAAAAGCTCATGGATTGGATGATGAGAAACTTATATTATAGAGAAAGTAAAATTTGTAATTATTATTAAGCTGAATAAATAAGTGTTGAATAATAAGTTTGATTTATTTAAAATTTAGAAAATTTACGAATTAATAAAAAGTTTTTTGAATCTAGTTATAGATTCTTTTAATTGTAATGTATATTTTTTCTTTACTTACAAATAAAAATAACAAATTGCGTACTTTCTCCGTGTGTAAGTAGATTAGATTACAAGTAATAAATTTAAGCTTCTTTAGAGTAAAAGTACTTGTCAACTTAATTGAATTATTTACTTTGTATTACCGTTATCTAATCATTACATTGTAGACACAATTTAATCATCTTAATTTTCGGCTGACAGTTAATCAATAACGAATTGATTAATGTTTGTGCAATACAAAAGTGGAAAAGTGTTTGAAATGATTAGAATCTTGGACTGCACATAAACAGAATTGCTATTATACTTCTTATGTATAAAATACTAATCATATATTTGGTTCGATGAATGTAATATCTTGTTAATTAATGTTTTCGATATTTTTTAAAAGACAATTTTAATTTTGAACTTTTGTTGTAAAATAAGATTATAAAATTAGCAACATTTATTGACTTTAAATAAAATTCGATGCTTGATATCAGATGATACATGATCCATAAATTATGATTTAGTAGTGGCTGTCAAGATTTTTCTTATCTAGTCATAATGGTTACCCACCAGTGGTCGGAAAACGTATTTCTCTAACAAGAGATAGTTTGGAGATAGTCACGCACATGCTGCAGTGTCACTATATAACTAATCTTAGAAAGAGAAAATTAAATAGGAGACATCATTAATTAACTCAGGGCGGTTTGTGGTTACAAATTGTATATTTACAACTTAATAACAAAATTTAAAGAAAAAATAACTTCATCTACCAATAAAAATTACTTTCTTTAAATAATTGAATTTACTTCAATTCAATTTTTATTAAAAGAAAATCTCGACAAGTGGTTGGTAAAAAAAGAATGAAGGTTTATTGAGTTGTCGGGAAATTTTTGGGATATACAAACGAGTTCAACAAATTTTAATCTTCCATCAAAATTAATTCAACGTTTAAATGAATTAAATTTGTAAAATTGCATCACAATTAATTATCTTACAAGAGCAAATTTAGTTTCGCTAAATACACTCGCAAAAATAAATATATTTTGCTAAAAATAGGCCATTTATTTCCGTTTTTTCCAGAAAGAGATGAGTGACCCAGTTTTAGTGAAAAATATTTATTATTTTTGGAATTACTTTCGTCTAGTATTTGTCGATTTTCCAAGAATTACGTTTTTTACGCGGGCCCCGTATTTTACTGCGCATGCGTTGTGTTCGCCATCTAATTGGTTGCTATTCGCGCGCAGTTTAAAATGCTAAAAAATATTATAGCATTTTAAACTGCGCGCCAATAGCAACCAATCACATGGCGAGCGCGACGCATGTGCCGTAGAGTACGGGGCCCGTCAACTAGTGGGAGTCGGGCGGAGAGGGGGAAAATGGGAAAGTGTACGAACGAACTACGAGTAGGAGGAGAATCGAGGAGCTCAGTTCGTTTCCAACTCGTGTGAAGTTCACATCGCAAGACATGAAAACTGCGCGGACTGCGCTCGCGATTAATATTATATGTATTCATCACCATTGGGACTCATGTGCTGATTGGTATGAGTCGGGTGTTGAGGGGGAAAGGAGTGAGGGAATCGAGAAGCTCAGTTCGCCCTCGGCTCGCATAGAGTTTAAATCTTTCGTGATAATGTTCGTAAATAATATTAGTGACAAGTTTTTTTTTTTTCGGGAGTTTAGTGTGCTTTAAGTCCTTTTTCTATTGTGCAGTGCTTTTCTTTTCTATTGTGAAATGTATTTATCTTCTGATGTTTTGGAAGAGATGAGTCTACTAACCATTGGGATGGATCGACCGATTATCGGAAGAATCGTTTCCCAGAGAATCGTGGCCTGTTGCTCCGAAGAAACAAGTTAGTATCTCTGACTTTTTCTTCAAAACAAACAAATATTTTTGTTTACAGTAGTTCTAAATATCGGGCGATTCAATTATTTTCTCTGTTTCTTTTTTTTTTAATTTAAGAAGAATATCGTCATTTAAAAAATGTGAGCATTGTCCATAAGGAATATACATTTTTTTTATTTGTTCGTTTAAAATAAAAATATTTCTCATTTTTACTCATCATTACTCTACTATCGTAACTTCTCACATTCTTCAAATAAAGTGCTTCTGACAGCAGCCAAGTTGTTTTTCACGTGTGTCTTTTTCCTCTTTTAATATAACACTAACAACCCATTTCACATTGAATTCCATAAATACGAAAGTGCGCTAGTGCGCAAATTGCAAATGGCAAGTGTCAACCAAACATTGCAGTATCTCATTCACTTGTATTTATGGTTTCTCTCGTTCCGTCGTCTTTATAACTGTCCACGCGGAAATGCCACTTGCTGATGATAAAATACCGAGGAATGTATAAATAATATTATTTTCAAAATATACCAATGGTGCAAATGCACATTATTTTCAAAGAAATTATTATCGTTTCTCCGTGTCGCAGTTGAGAGCTATTCCCCCTTTCGTTGCAAAACTTGGCTTTCATCGCAAACCAACAATTATCTTATTAATCCTCCTTTATATCGAGGGTGGAAATTTTCCTTAATATTCTTGCGGTAGAAAAAACGACGTTCCAAACGAATTTAAAAAAAGCTTCGCATAAGGAAGAGGCCATTTTTCAATTAAAATAATTTTAATAATAATAATACTTTCGTATTTAGTGTATAGAGCAACATGAAAATTTTATATCTATATAATTACAATATCTAAATAACAAAAACCTCGAGGGACGAGAAAACGAGTTTTTTTCGCAGAAACATCAATATATGTCACACTTTTAAAAATACGCAAAATGACTCCATAAAAGTCTCACATTTTAATTACTTATATTTTTAATATCCAATCTAATAAATTGACCATAGATTAAAAAATGGTTTTTACATGCAAGGGATTATTTAAAATTGTAAGCTCTTTAATCCAAACATTATACAGTCATGAGCATAATATATACTTTTACATATATGCTGCGCAATGAATAATAAGTAAATATGTGATTGAAACAAATAATGATTAATTGATTCATTCAATGATTGATACACAGGCTGTAAAATAAATTTTTAATTAGAATTGTGAATCATTTTGATTATGGCATATACATTTTCGTATGTAATATATTTCTTGCCTCTGAAACCATAGAAAATAATAAAACTCTAAAACTTTGCACTTCAGGAAAACAGAACCATTAATCAGTGCAACGATTACATGAGAAGATAAAAATTTTCCCACACTCTGAAAATTCTCGTGCTAATTTAAGTTTCAATGAAACGTCTCAGTAAAACCTTGCTAAGATTAATGAAAAGAACTAAACTGATCACACAATCATCAGTCATCATAACATTTTACTGTCCGCAAAACATCTCACTCTTAGCAAGGCTGAATCTGATTTCTAAATATTTTCTAAGGGAACATCTCTAAATATAATAGCGGGACAGAGGAAGAGAATAAAACTTTTTAAATTTGTGATAAAACTTATATGTAGAAAGATACTGTTTTCCGTGTAATGTTTTGAAGATTTGGAGAATAAATGATTTTATATTTTGCGGTGATGTTAAGATTTTTAAACATAATGAAATAAACAATTCATTGCACTGTTACGTGGGATGGGTCGAAATTATCAAATTTAAAAAACGTTTAATTTCAGGGAAATGCAAGTAGCCGACAAAAAAAATAGAAATTTTCATGCATGCTAAGAGTAAAAAAAGTTTTATTTTCGTTAAATTAGACGTCTGATATTTCAGATCAATAATTTGCCCCATTTGATGCGATTTTTTTATTTCTGGTGATTAGAGAGCCTAAGGGGAGAGATTAAGGCAGTAAGGGATCTCTAAGTATCCATTCAATCGGATTCGCCTATTCGAGATTTAGCTGCTACTAATCTCTACTAATAACTGTATCGCGACAATAAGACGTGATATGGTACGATGACATGAGCTCTGTTCACGCGTGTCAACGTTTGAGCCGTTGGAAGCAACAGTTGGTGGGGAAGAAAAAAGACAGAGAGTTACATACTGAATTAAATTTATATGCGCGAAAGAGACGAAGAGAGGCTAGCAAATCGGATAGACATGCGTAAGATCCGTCTAAAGAGAGATATGGAACGTAGTCGTACAGAAACAACGTCCGGTGTTGGTCGCGCGGGTCTTTTCATCCTCAAGTCATCGTTCCTTTATTTATTTCTAACTTAAAAACAAAAATTATTTAAACACTATGAGTGTCATGTGTCTCTTAAATTCTCTCCTAAAGAGAGTTTGAAAACTTATATAAAGAGTTATAATTTCAAAAGAAATTCTAATTCAAGCATTAGAAAATTGAACTTTTTGAGGAAATAGTAGAAAGTAGTGATTGTTGAATGTTAATTGTTATTCGTGAGCTTTAATTAATTGTATTTTAAATAAGCTTCAAATATCTCAAAATATATCATTGTAATTGAACCAAAGAATATTTAAAAATTTTTAGCACGTTTTAAAATTGTGTCTATAAATTTGTAGTATAAAAGTAGGAGGATTAGATTTAAAAGCTAGTCATGTGATGAAACATTCCAAGTTTAATTTGATTTGCATGAAGGCTGATATGCTAAAGGTAAAAGATTCGATATTTTGTTAATTTGTTACTTAAAGTGCAATTTGTAAGTGAAAGTAAAATAGTATATGAGGATAGTAATCTTGTTTGAAGAAAGTTGTTTATTTTCTTGAATATATGTTGCAACTTTATGATTATGTAATAAGTAAACAAACAGATACGTAAATATGAGTAGTTGTAATATAATAGTAGTATTTTGTTATTTAAAATTTACGTAATGAATAATAATTTTAAAATATTTTAGTTGAGTGACAAGGATGAGTTATCTCGGGATTAAAGAGTCTAATAAACACTTCAAAGAGAAATTTTTACCTTACGAATGTTAGATGCATGGAAGTCCCGCGTGTTTCTAAAAAACTTCCGTAATCAGTCGAACAATTACTCAATGAATAGCATGGTTTCAATGGAGAGATACAAACATTTGATATAAATATAACGTAAACAGACGCTAGCCAAAGCTTACCGTCATTTTTTTATCAGTGAAATGGTGAGTCATTTTTTAAATAGTTTTATATATATATATATTATATACCTTTAAACGCCTCTCATAAAATATATAAAACACATAAAACTTTTTCATAGCTCTTCCTCGCTAAGTCTCAAAGGGATTATATACATATTCAAATGTGTCCTTTTTCAGAATTACTTTTTAATATTATATCATTACATTTAAATTAAAAATATTTCCAATTATTAAAATATCAAATTTAAAGAAATAGAAATTCCACCACAAATTTATATTAAAAGAGTGATGTTACCAATATATCGAACACATTTTTGTCAATTATCTTGAAGATATCGAACATACTATTGTAGAAAACTTTATTGGTTTGGAAATTGCGCGAATTTTGTAAATATACCAAATTTCATAATATTTCAAGGAATTTTATGGAATTTATTGCGATTTTCCGAAATTTTAAGATATTTTACCGGTTATATGGGGGTTTATAGAATCTTAAGAAATTTAATGAGATTTTCAGGAATTTTAAGGAATTGCCCTACTTTGTCCTCTTTTTTGAACCCCCATTGTCCTACTTTTCAAAAATTATTATAGTTCTGGTCACCATACAGGGATGACAGTGAAAAATTTTAAAATGGTCTTATACATTTTTTCTTATCACTTTTCCCTTTCAATCCGAGCGAAAAAATTTGGATTGTGCTTTTTAAATTAGTGTCACATACCGTCCGGTGATGACTGAAAAGTTCTGAACGTTCAAATGAACGAATTTTTCTATTTATTGTATTTCGAACTAAAAATAGTTTTAAATATTGACTCATTTGATTTTAAAATGATTCTGTGTAAAAGAAACTTGTAATGTCTGTTATTATTTTTATTTGGGACAATATTTTTGGATACAATAGAATTGGGAAAAAATATTTCATTCATTTGAACATTCAAAACTTCTGGTACATGTCCGGTGATGGTCTTGATTGATTCACTCGGAAAGCCGTTTGAAGTGAAAAATAATTTTGAATAGATTGCAAATGAATTGAGATTCCATGTAGTAAGTAGAGAAGAAAATAAAAGCGTGAAGCTCGAAATTCAAGTAATTTCTGAAAAATCTGAAAAATTTAAATATGAACAATTTTTATATACCTGTGAGCATATAAACCAATTTGCTCCCGTGCTTTCATTATGTATGCAGGATGAAGTTCCTTTTTCACGTGAGGAAATGTAAAGAAACATTTTTCAAAAGCAAAATAAAGGTGATCTATAATAGTTTGAATGGTCTTGTTTGCTAAACAGGTGAGCTGACGTTAAGATGCAAATGTCTCCATTAAGATGCCATGCACTTGTTTGTACCATATCAATCACAAGAAGCGACTGCACTTAAAGCTCTTAGTTTATTATGGCTCCTAAAAATAAAGTCTAAAGTTGCACTTGTAAAGTACTCTGCATATTTCCTGATAATTCATCGGCAAAAAATAAATATTTGCGCCATGTTGACAAATTTGAAGAAAAATTATCGTGATTATATATCGAGATCTATTTGAGTGCGAACCGCTTTTAACCGAACGGGAATCTTGCTTATTGATAAATACGAAACGTAAAAAAATAATAAAAGTAAGAAGAAAAGTAATAAAAAATTTCAAAAGCTATTGATTTAATCGATATATTTTAATGTTTAAGGGAAGATTGAGCATATAATAATCTGTAGTCATCAAGAGCTTATCCAATTAGTATCAATATTTGTGAAAGACCACCGACCTTTAATTAATTAAATTTTCATTGGGAAATGCGTACTAAAAGTCAATATATTACTTCGATAAAAATCTCTTGCCGAATGTAATGTTGTGATAAGATATCGGTGGATTTTTATCGCTTTACTGAAATAATGTGTAGATGTAGAAATATCTCGGTAACTCAATTGCGTTTGACCTTTTTTAAAGTAGATATATTATAAGTGTACTCGACTTTTTCAAGCTCTTCTCATCAACTCGAGTAAATAAGCGAATTGCATAAAGCTAAGTGTTTATTTAATAATAAATCATTTTTATAAGTCTCGATAAATGTATTCTCAGTTTAATGTAGTTTGCTTTTAGAATACAATAGATGGATTCTTAAATCTTCAGTTTACCGCTAATGAGTCACTCAGGCGTGCTTTCTACTTCCTTCCAAGTGCGATTTAAATTTCTAATCACAGCAATCTTAATATAGCCAAGTTTACGAATTTTTTAACAGAAGTTTCAGTAAATACGCTTTCAAAAAATAAAGTACTTAAATGTTATGAAGCCTAGAAATTTTCAAATTGACTTGTTTTGTTTCTAAAATTGTCTGTATGGCAAATTACTACATAATTGTGAAAAAGTTACCGCGAAAAGTAGTTTAATTAACAAACTTTAGATTTTAGTATTAAACTTCAGAAGCGGTGTCTTTACTAAAGTTGGATTGTTTTGCGGACCTCATTGTTGGTTCATTAGCTGATTATGTTTTGAAGGTTCTAGAATCTTTCATCGGTTATTGCAAAGTAATAAACACAAAGTTTCAGGGTGCGTGAAGCTATTATCATTATTGTTTGCCACTGGATTGAGTCATGAGATTAAGTTTCACAGCAGTTCAGGATAATTAAAGCGCTTGGCCTGAAAAGCGAACAAACAGTAAAGCAAATATTTCAGTTAAATAGTAAAAATAGAGTGAACGGCTATAATATTTTACTTAACACTGTTAGAGAGATAGAAAATAGGAAATTGGAGAATATTTACTCCATACTTCAGTAATAGAAAGCACTGATTTAAAAAAGAAAGTAGGACAAAGCTTTCTTCCAATAATAATAATCGCATTTTTCCGATTTGCCTTGATTGCCTTTACAATGTATGCATCTTGAGAAATTGTTCAAGCCATAAGTAGTAACTGTAAGTTCTTGTCAGACGTAGAAAGTCAATGCCAGTAGTAAAAGTCCGGGTCTTGTCGGCCCATTCACACTTATAACTATGTAGGTACTCTTTTTAAAAAATTTTCTTTAATTTAGAAGAAACGTTCTTTTTTTATATTAGCGTTAGAAAAACATTAATAACTTCTATTTTTGAAAAATCGAATTTGAAAGAGCCAGATTGAATGAAACTCTGATTGTAAAGCAATTTTACTCTAGTAAAATATGAATAATTTCATTTGATAATTTAAATTTGAAAGTAATGCATTTATTATGAAATTCTCTTTGTAAAGTATTGTATAATGATATATAGTTCTATGGAATTATATGATAAGGTTTCTTTACCGGAAAAAATGCAAGGATTGAAGATTTACGATTATTTTATGAATCCTAGAGGGGAGCAAGATCATTTGTTGTGTTATTGTCTCATTCTTTTGATCATAATTTTGAGTTGCTCGCTTAATTCTATTGGCACATTAAGCTCGTGTCCTGCCATTAATATGGTAATAGTATTACAGTTCATAGTTTTAGAGAGATTCAGATAGAATTTTCCATGTCCAGAAAGCATTCAAGCATATGAAACTGCACAAATCGAGAAACCAGGAAACTTAGCTTGTATATACCATGTGGATACATATATATATATATATATATATGTGTGTGTATATAGCTCTTTAAATTGAAAATATAGTTTCCAGGAATAGAGTTTCAGTTTAAATTTTAAAATGTCAAAGATGTTATTTTTAGAGTAATTGCAATCAACTCATATCGGAAAGATAGTATATCTAAAAAAAGGGAAAGGTACTGCAATTTCTAATTGGTTTAGAGTTGATACTAGAATGACATTTCCGATAAAGTTCGAATCATAATAGGCTATATCGATTGCCCTTTAAGAGAGGCCCATATAAACTTTTATACATTTATAAATAGTATGAAGACTTGATAGGAAACTTGATTATTAGTTTATCAAGTTGTTATGTAATTGTCACTTGCATAAAAGAGTTAAAAATGAGTGAATTTCTGAATTAACGTTACGTGAGACTGGCACTAGTAATAATTCCTCAATTAATTAACTTCACACTTAGTTAGACAATACTTAGACGAGAAGAGTTTGTTATCTTAGTGCAGCACCAGGTGATAAATAACAATTATTAAAGTCCCTTAATTACTCACGAGATTCCATTTTGTCATTTTACATAATAATGTTAACGAACTGTTAGTCTATAATCTATGATGTAGATCAAATATCAGACTGGATACTTTACCATAAGAGGAATTTAATTTTAACAACTTTTCATACAGACGGATGCAAAAGTGGTCTATTTTTAGCTAAAAATATTTATTACATATTGCGAACGAAAAGTTGGTGATACACTAAATTATTTGCTCCTGTAGTACTTTTGCTCCCACATTTCTTTAATATCATATAAATATCGACGCAAGTGCAAATATAAATATTAATATTGAACTCCAGCGTTTATAATTAATATACTAATCACATTATTAATTGACACATAAACATTATGAAAGCCGTTTTAAAAGTTCAATTGGGAGAGTATATGTTGTAACCTTTACTGGTGATCAGTAAAAAGTAACTGATTATAGCTAGAATTGAGTCACTAATCAAGAGAGAGAAGAGAACAGAAATTGTTTGAACGACTTTTACAAGAATTTGCAATTTTCTTAAAGTCGATTAAGTTGCCTCCGGTACAGTAATTTTCTTTAATACCTTTTTCGATTACACCCTTTCGATTATAGTTATACATACTTCTCCCTTTTTCGTTCTTCGTTTTTTTTTGAGAAACCCTCACAGTTTCATTTCGAATATAATGAATTGACAGTTAATTACAGTAACAAATAAAATTAATAAAATTTAATTAATGTTATAGTATTATAATTGTATTTTAAAAAAAGAAAAAAGAGAAATAAAATATTAGTAGGATCGAAATTGAGGAAAAGGATATTGATGAAATACCATATTTGAATATTGAAGCTGTCTGAATGTGCATGAATAATACGTTGACGAGATTACCGAGTCGAGTGGCATAATGAATGTGTATTTGCGAAGCACGAGGTGTCTCAAGTGACCTTCACTAAATCAAATATATATATATGTGTATTATCCATAATATAAAGTGTTAAATTTACACCAAAAGTGGGGGACAACGTCTTTTGGCCGAAAAACCAAAATTCCGAATGTGAAAAAATACCGAAAAAATAATTCTCGAAGGATCACGTAAAATTGCAGAAATTTAAAATTCCCGAAAGAAAATAATAATAAATAAATTCAAAATTCCCGAATTTGAAAGTTATCGAAATTTTAAATTCCCGAAATTATAAAATTCCCAAATTCCAAATTTTTTTTCAAAACTTGATAATCAGGTCCTTATGTAATGGCCATAAATATATTCTTTACCATCTTTCGTGTATTTCTGAACAGCGCATTTTACACTTGGGAGAGATTTGCGTGGCCCTTGGGCAGTTCCCCATCAAATTGGATTCTTCTCATAAGTTTTATTGTTATATACTTTGCTTCGAGCAATATATACAATTTTCTCTCTCGGATTTTCGGAATAAAATGCCCCGAGGTCAAAAGCCAACAATGTCAATATGACAAAAATTGTAATTTGTTTTCTCTATAATGAGAATATGTGTCAAAGTTCAATATTTCTCTTATCCTTTAAATTTTTTATTAATGAAGGAAAAGAAAAAGAATTAGTCTTTTACAATATTTATTAAATTTGTGGACATTTTGAAATCCAGCCGACATTTTGATCCTTGTTACTACTTTATTAACCAGAGCAAGGAAAGTGTAAAAAAGATATTTTTTATAACACCCCCATGATTTCGGGCTATTTTCATGCCTGTGGAGCGGTTCCGCAATCTGTGTAACTCCCATTTCAGTCTCTAATCTTTCAGATTTTAAAGTGTGTTTTACTTATAACAGTCAGCGTTCCAAGTTGAATGTAAATTTAGATGCAGCAGCAAATTTTATGCAAGTATAAGGATCCACACGTGCAGGCTTTCTATATACCTACGAGGTGCATGTTTCGGATAAACTACGTACTTTCATGAATTTCTTACTCATGCACCTCTAGAAACTACTTTTAAAGTAAATCAACACAAATGTGAATTTGCATTTAATGAGAGGATTACTTCATAAAGATTAGAGGGTATTCTTGTAGAAGACGAGATTTCGCAAAACCCTTGCGGATATAATCCAAACAGAGTCAACTATAACAAGAAATGTAAATGTGAGGATTTCCCTTCCAACACACCATAGAGAAATTGAATTTTTAAATAAAATCTTCGAGATAAAGGAAAGTGTAATCATTGGTTTATATTATTAGTTTTAAAACTCCTCGACTTTCTGTTATTTATTTCAAATTCAATTTACTCAGGATGAGAGAAAAAATTTCTTTATACATAGTTTTCATTTTACAGACGAACAAAATCTTTTGTGGAAAAATAATAAAATTTTAAATATCTTGAACCGAGTTTTTTTTAAATATAAAATATAAAATTTATATAAAAATACAATTAATTTTAAGCAGAGAAAAATGGAATACAGGTTTAGAGACAAAAGTGAAATAAATTGAGTTATTTCTTATTTGAGTTGTTGCGGAAGCAATTTAGTATTAATTAAGGTTCTTGATTGTACGCGTCGCCTCTTAATTAATTAGATGTCTATCGTCTTTTACGGCGTCCTGCTAATGCACGTGGAACTAAAATCGACCATTCCTGTTCACTAAAAGTTAATGAAGCCGAAATTAACTTATCCGAGTAATTTTTTTAAAAATATTGTCCTATTTATCTCAACATATTTTTTTTTCATCAAAATCTCTTCAAACCATAACTTATGATTAATCTATTTTTATTGTTTATGTATTGTTACAATGTAGAGTTCTTGTAAGCTTCATATTACCATAATCTTCAATATCGGACTATACGACTAGAATAAATGGAAAAAAAAAACCAATGAATATGATTTTCACAGATCAGAAATAAATCGAGTTTCCAGATTTGTTCCCTTCGTATTTCCAAACAACTCTTTTCGTATATTGAACTCTTATTTTCGAAGGACCACATAAATCATGATGGTATCTAACTATTATTGTATGTTACATTTTCTACTT
>JAUEJJ010000045.1:7137305-7147965 GCA_032164275.1 Synergus coniferae
TATCACATTTCAGTAAAAAGGTGGCCTTTTTGGAAAAAAATTTGTCTCATTTTTGCTTGATGAGAAAATGAGAGTTTAGAAATAAGATCACAGGATGTATATTGTATATACTACATTATTTTTCCCACGAAATTCTCGGAACAATTCTCGCATTTTTCCCGTTTATAAATATAAAATCCCTCTTACGCTTTGACGGGATTTTAAAGTTTTTTTTTAAAGGATTTGAAAATAATTTAAAATAATACAACACATTTAACAAAAGTTGCAAGTGTCAAATAAAAATATTTAGATTGAAAATTTTTTCAAACCGAAAATGACTCGTAATATAATTTTTCATAAAATTTAATTAATATCAATTGATAAAAGGTGAAAAGGTGACAAATTCTGAAAATAAGTAGAATAGGTGAAGAAATTCAAAATTGGTCACAAAAAATGAATAGGTGACGATCTGTGATGACTGATGTTATTAAAAAATGTTTAATGAAGAAGTATAGATAAGCAAAATGTCAAATGCGAATAAGTTAATTTTTACGTCCTAATATATAAAATAATCCTTTGAGAGATTTTCCTCTGTCATTTCTCATCTTTATCACTGACTTCTATGGTTAATAACCTCATCTTTCACTAAAAGATCTGTGTACAAGAAAATACGAAGCAGTGGGAAAAAACCTCAAACTTGTGCAGATCGGAAATAAATCTCACGTTATCTTGCGGATTTAGTAGTGAACGGATTCACGAAGCCGCGAGTGAGCATTTCAGGGTTTTCATCATGTAAAACTTATGTCGCACACCACCATATGCAAAATAAATTAGGTCAAATCGAACAATTCATCTTTTCTTAATTTATTGGATATGTTGTCGATGGCCTTTGAAACCCGTGCAGAAATCCCATTTAGCGCTATTTAAAATAAAGTTCTGACGAAGCTCTGGTTAATCTTTGTATTTTCAATAAAAATATTTGAATATATAGTATTTATGGGATATATGAAATAAAAAAAAAACATTCTCCTGTTGAGTATAATAATCTAATTTGTGCTTATTTCATCACCGCATAATGTGATTTTCATGAATTCTTACGAATTGCTGATAAATACGAAACGAGTTACTCTTCCCCTATAAAAAGCTGAGTATTTCTGTAAATGAGATTCGTCTAAAGTTTTCCAATTACCGATTGCTATCTTTTCAGACGATTTGTTCCTTTCTTTTAAAGCAGATAAGCAAAGTTGCGCTATTTGTAGTGTTAGATGTACCATATATATATAATATGTATGCTACATGTATATTATGCCCAATTTTTGAAGGATATTTTGCATTTTTAAAGTTCTTCTAGCGTATAAATATGTATAAGGCGAAGATCAATTTATAAAAATTGGTCGAGTTTCAATGCGCGATCCTGAACTCTTTTTTGTTCATTTTATTGCTAAAAGTTTCTAAAGCTAATCGAAAAACAACTTGTCGGACTTTAGATTTTCGAAGCTGGACGAGAAATGATGTGCATTATTACTTTAAGTCTTACAAGATGTTTCAAAGACTTTCTAGATCACGTACAACTTTATACAAAGTGTCAGATATATATTGGATGACTTTCTGAATCTGGACAAAACTCTCATACAAAATGGTCCATACAAAATTTGGAATTTCCCCTAATTTGCAGTAAAAAATCTTAACCATTTAGTACGTGTTTTTTATATTCAAAAATATCACAAAAAATATGAATAAAAATATATTAAGTTTTTAGAATCGTTATATGATCTACAGGACTTTATAGTGTATATTTTTTTACTGACTTTATATCATATACCTATTGAATATTTATAACTTTCATAAGCTCCCCAAAGATCTTTAAAAAGTCTTTCCGAACTACTTTTTTATGCGATATTAATGGAAGTGTGATCATAAAAATAAGCGCTGATGAGAAAGTGAAACTTTTTTCACCTTCTGTCGTAAATGTGAGTGTGGAAAACTTCTCCTTGTATTCCTTTCGGATCATATAGGTATTTTTAGTGCAAAAAGAACATGTGGGCTCTTTCATTAATTGTTTGATCGGCTTGAGGTGCGCCACCACAAATTACATACAAGGAATAAGAAATAAACGCATACCAATACCAAGACCGGCATTAAAAGCAGAGACGACTTACGTCCTTGGAAAAATCACAGGAAATTATTTTCAGTCCAAAAATCGATTTACTTTCAACCCATAAAAAGATCTTAAAAGATATATAATATGTTTTGTTTATGTCCTTATTAATTTTTAATTATTTTATAAAATACTTTTTCTTACATTTAAGATTTATAATGTCTTTACTTCACGTTACTTTACTATCTGCATGTTCTGCTACTATTCTGGGATCACTTTACACTCGTGGCCAATTTTAGTGTAAATTTGCGGTGGTACTCGTATATTGCTATACATTTTATTACACTCTAGAAAATAGAATTTTATCTGGACAAGAAAAAAAAAGTATTATTTTAAGGGCAAATGGTAAACTACGAGTTTTACCGATCGTATCATATATATTTTCTCCGGTGCACGGTGGTATTCTCATTAAAGTTTGTAGTTTCTTTAAATACTGCAATTTTAATTAATTTTTAACTTTTTAATGTAATAAATAAACACGTAATATTTGTTTTTATTTGTTTTATACGTTTCAACTTCCCCCTGACGTTAATTTTAGCTTCTTTTGTCAAAATTCTGAGTATACTGATACTTACACCTATTGTATTCTATCGAGATGAGTGATACAAAACAGATTATTTGAAAGAATACGTGGGATATACGAATAAAAGAAAAATGCCCCTCTTTTTATATACATACATTCTCAGAAGGACATTATTATCAGAAATAAGACTGTTTCGTGAAATATTTAAAATGAAAATAGTTGATAAACTGAAAATAAACCAATAATAAAACATATTTGTTTCTCTTGACATATTGAAATGTAGTACAAGGTACCCTCGCGTCAAATTATGTGAAACATATAGTATAAATCTGAAAAGTGCATGCAGTGCATAAATAAATAAATTAAAATACTAAAAGTGTAAGAGCGCGATGCATAAAATTGATCACCTTGCTTTCAATTTAGAAAAAGATGGCGTGCCAAGAAAGTTAAAGAAGATTTATATCCATAAAACTAGCAGGTGCCTATGTGTTTACGAAGTCATTATACGGTTATAAGTCTAGGACGAGTGTCGCAGTGCCATAATGAATTTCATCCCACACACAAGTTACATGATATGGCACCACCGTTCCTTCCTTTTATTTTACACGTGAAAAATAACAAGGGTGTATTTTTCTTGATAATCGCTGGAAGCCTTCCTGAGCACTTTTTTCGCGAATTAATGGGTGTCATAATTCATCTCCAACGCCGATAAAAAATCATGTACTATCCAGTTTAAACTGTGGTTGAAGGTAAATTCAAAACAAATATTTTTTTTTGTTTTAAACGACCAATTTAAACTATATTTCAAGATTTTTAAGTCACATATTATTTTATATTACTGTTGCGATTAAAGTATACACAATACATAAAAAAAATAAAGCGAAAAAATAGGAATGATTAGAACTTGACAGACAACTAATGAATCATTAAATCCTCGGGGAAACTTCTATAACGAATTCTATACTTTGTTGGGAAATTGGCGAACATAGTTTTGTCAAGAATTATGTTCTCATATTACTGATTGATGGGCCTATCGATAAGGATAATTAATAGACTTGACTAATAACACTAACGATTTAAGGCGATGAAAATAGGAAGAGGGACAAAGTAGGGAGATGGAGTTCTGGGGTGGATAAAAAGGGAGTCAGGGCCTACATTCGAGGACGTTAATATTCGGCTAATGAAACTGCAAACAAGGGTGCCGCACTTTATGACTTGCCGCCTCACTAAGTCCAGTATTTAGAAAAGCTTTCACCTAATTCACAACCTTCAGACTTGATTTGAAAAATACTTTTCTAATCAACGACATAATCGGTTTCTATAATATATATGTATTAACAAAAAAAAAAAACTTTATATTTACATTAGTCAGTAGTACCAATTTTTTTATAATAACCCGTGCAGAAATTGTTATGGAGTTATGGCGGGATCTTTTGGCCAATTTTATTGTATACCACCCTAGAATGGTGGTAAAATTGTTTAAGTAAAAATTTAGAACTACGCTATTATTTGAGCACATTAACTTTATTTTCTACTATTATATCTTATATTGTTTTTCTCTCTTTTAAAATGTCCCCTCGCGATGTTTGAAATTTTATGAAAGCTTCAAAATAGTTGCTGGAGTAGATCGTAAATAACTTTTGTAAGCCACTCGTAAAATCATTTCAATGTTTTGATACCATATCCGATTCAGTTGCTTAAAAAGTGTGCCATACAGTTCAAATAAAACTATCCTTTATGTTTTTCTTATGGTTAATTTTAAATAACATAACATTTAAAAATTTTAAATAAAAAAGACAACTGTGAAATGAAAATCAATTAGAATTAAAAATGAGTAATTGAATGATAAAGTTGACGTCATTTCATTGGATTTATATTTTATAATTTAATGACCAATTCTGACAAATTTTAAATTGCGAGGCTTGAACAATATGTACTACTGTAATAATGATTAATTAATGAAGGCCGATTAGAGGGCGTACGATTTCATCAGCTTTTTTAAATTCTTAAATGTAAATCGCACGTTAAATAAGTCCATCTTGAGATTATTTCATCATTGAAAATAATTATTGATAGAAAAATTAATAATTTGCAAAATTACGATATAACATTGATTTATTATTAAATCTTCATTTAGAACACTATTATTAGATCAATATTTACACACTATCTTTGTTTCAGATTAACCACATGGAACTAGATTACGAACTATAGCCGCTAGAGATAGAAGAACAACATGACGACCCACGTAAGATTTTTATTCCATAGAGTATCTACTTTATACACTTTATAATTAATTAAAATATTATAGTAATTAAGTAAAATATTATCCAGTCCTTTAAAAGGTCGTGCGTGACCCGCTCGCTGACAATATGCCCACTAAGTGGGCAGATCTCTTTCCTCGATTGATTAGAAACTTTTCCCTCATTCTCTTATCATTAAAATAAAATTCCAGAATTACGTAAACAAAATTGTGGCTCTTTAAGGAAAGTAAAGTACTTTCCTTGTAAACTTAATTGAATGATTTAAAAATATCATTCATCAGAGGAAAACTTTTTTCAAAAAGCTAATCTCATCATCATTGTTTTTAATTGATTCTATAATTTATATCTGGATTTGGAACTTTTAAATTATTATTATTATAACATTTTATTATATGGTGAAAATCGAAATTTTTCAAATTTAAAAGAAAAGTTACTAAAAATCGTCAAGTAAAAAATTAACCAAGTAGCCCCTGGTCTACCCTTCTTCATTACCAAGCTTCTCATGAGTCTTGCGAAAGTTATTAAATTCGGAAGTTAGAAATAAAAATTTATGAGAACGCAAGTTATATATCTATAACTTTTCGTGGAGAGTTTAGGGCATACCCTTTAATTTATTCAGTTCCGGAGACCATACCTGCTCCTCCCTAACTTGACATGAACAAAATCCTTAGGGAAGAAAAAAAGGGAGAAGCGTAAGTCAAAATTGTATGTATTTTGCTACCCCATTGTTTCTGGAGAATTTCATACAGAAAATTAACATCTGAAGTTTCCATTCAGTTTTAGATTAAAAGCTAGAAATTGTATAATTTGATGAATTCATAAATAAAGAAGCTATCATTTTCACAGAAATGTAAAATAGAGAATTTATAATGTATGAAATGTATTGTGTGTTGAAAAGAAAGCGCAAGCTGAGTTGCATGACGATTACCCGCTCGTCATAATAAAAGAATGCGTTTGCGTTTTGATATTGAGGGAAAGATATATTTTCATTATAATTAGAATAGTTTTCAATTATTTAATTCTGAAATATGTCAAAATTCCAGAATTCTAGTATAAAGTTTTGAATTTACACTTGAAATACAGTTTTAAAAATTGGAAGTCTAGATGTTTTCTGAGATGAATCTGAATTTTAAGCAGTCATTTAAATTTTCTTATGGAAGAGGAACTTTGTCGAAATTGAAAAGTAGAGGTTTGCAATTTCTAACTTTTAATAAAATTCCGTGACCTGTTTATGTCGGGGGTTAGAATGTAATATGTGGTTCGGAATAGCTTTAAAAATTTAGAAAATGTTGTTGAGTCTTGAGATGTCTGTTTTATAAACGAATTTGGGAAGTTTATTGGGCAGGCGACTCTGAAATGAAATTAAAGGATTTTATTTTGTTGCCAAAGACCGGAAACAACTTTTAATGAAATCGAATGGAGTTTCAGGTGGAACTTATAAGAATTGTAGTGTAAATTGCAAAATAGAGTTACATGCATTCTGTGACCTATAACCCATGCAAGATCTTTTTATACTTTTTTAAAATTCATTTTTTCTACTCACATTTATTTATTATGAAATGAATGGTTCAGTGGTTGATCGTGTGTAGATCGTAGTACAATATCTAACCCTGAGCTCACCTCCTTATAACTATCCGAATAATTTATCATCGAATACAATCGTGCCTTGCATATATTCGCATTTTACCCCTTTAAACAATATCACTTTCTTGCAATATATTACGTAGATAACTTAAATATGCATTACCTTCAGACATAAACAGCAACGCAAATATTTATTATGTCATATATTTTCCAATTTTATGTTTCGCCCATTATTTTTCCATAAAAAAGTGAGGAGGCGACGACAAGTGTTTGTTTGTTTGTTTGTTTTTTTGTAACAAAATATCAATCCAAGCATAAAATTACTTCAATTATAGATTATATGTTAAAGACACTAATATCTTTATCTGATATAGAGATATCTGTTATTTTGAAATTTTAACTTTTATTTCATTCTTTTTCATTTCTGGAAGAGTTCCTGAATTCTGATAAAAAAATTTCTGCAATATTTCTCCATTTGTGGAATGTAAGAACTTCGCAGGTGATTTTTACTTTTTTACGTCAACTTGACGTACATTCAGTGAACACCTTCAGGCTTAGCTCTTTTGCGTTGCATGTTACACAATTCGTACTTAGCATACGTTGTATACGTTGGCACTATGATCTGACAAGTTTATTTCGAGAAAGTGACCTGGAATAATCGATCATGCTTACGAGAATTGTGCTTGGTCGGCAACTTAATGCGAGGCTAGAAATTAATCTAATCTTAAGTCTCACTGGCCTTAAACCACTGATATTTTGATTTTGTCGTTTTGACTCTCCCTCTTGGGACAAGAGCCATCAGACGGAGGATAACAAGGAGAAGTGCACATAAGAGCGATCAAATCGGGGTGAAGTATTGTTTGGAAAATCCTTTCGTATAAGCAAGGATTATTTGTACAAGAAAAATCTTGAAAGATTTTCCAAGTACAGAGTACAATACGACTCTTTGAATTTCTACAATAGCTGCCTACATATAAAATTCCAGGGATCTTTTCCATTTCTTAAATTGGATAGCAATATTGTCAATTATTTTATCTGGTTTCAGGAATTTTTATCATTTTTATCTATTAATCAATTGACAACTTATTATTGTTTGGCTTATTTGGTGTTTGTCAGAACACTTTTTTATCGAACGACAAATAAAAAATAATTGTCAATTGTTTTAGAGAGCTGCATCATTTCTATCTGAAGTTATGATAGATAAAATTCCAAAAGGGAGATAATTACGGAAATTGTTGAATGATTTCAACTATTGTATACATGTATGTTCATAGAGCAAAAATATAATCTATTTCTTAGTATTGAAATGTGTGTTCTACTGTTTAAAGAAGTTTAGGACAAAGCTTCAAGGATTATGCGTAATCTCTAATATTAACTGTAACCATGATTGAAATGTGTATGAATATGATATACATATTCGTGACAAGTTCATTTTTCAATCTAAAATCGCACAACAATGAGTGTCTGCCTTCCGAGTGTATCATTGTTCTTCCTAATCTGTTGTCCTATAGGAATAATTAAATAAATCAATCTGAATGCGGAAACTAATTAAACGAGAAACAAATGCTTTAAAATCGTATTTCCAGTTACACGACCCTTAATATAGAACTTAATCTTCTAAAGTTTTCTAATCAAATGTCTGTGAGTAAATATAATATCTTAGCCGATTCATTATATGGAGAGCTTAAAGTGAAAGTAATTTCAAAAGTAATTAAAAGTCTTAATTACTCTTGTAATAAACGGTTATAACTTCAGAAATATTGTATTAAATACCAGATACAGTCTTTCATAGATATATTTGCTCCTGTCATAACGTAAATACTAGGATACCCCAGGGATCTAATACATTTTATTTTTCCAAATGTGCTAATCTAATATGTCCCTTTTTTATATGAGAAAATATTTCGCAATTTTGACCTTTTCCTTAAGGGCATATGTTTAGCAAATTTAGTTTTGCCAAATTTACGTCTGCATTAACTCTCTCAATGCAATATTTCCAAACCTTCATTGCGAACTTTAGGAAATAAAGTTTTTTTACAATCTGGGTAGGCTATTTAACACCGCCTGTACGAAATAGAGATAAATGGCCTAGTTTTAGCAAAAAATATTCCAAAATAGCAAAAAAATACTGCGAGCATAAAGTTGGCTAAAGAACAAGTGTATTCAAATTTTTTCTTTCAATTCTGATGGAATTACCTTTTTTGACATGTAAAAATAAAAATTCTAAAGGGATATATATGTAAAATAGATTGAGTGAAATCTATACAAGTATATAGCGATTTTTTGTAAGGTTTAGCATACATATGGAAGTTCATATACTGGAAGATAGTCCATTTATATGCGCTTCACTCACTCTTCTGTCAACAGCTAAATATACACCAAATACTTTTGCAATGGATGTGAAAACGACTGACTCATGCTGAACTAAGTTTTTCAGTGAAATTAAATTTCCCCTCTTTTATGAATAACATCAATATAGTAAACTGGGGTTCAGGGGAAATAATGTATTATATAATATGTGCCCTTTATAAATTAAAAATAAAAATCGTTGAACAAGATTTCAACACAAGAACCAATTTTTCAATTTCCCTGAAATTTCTCTGACTTCCCTGACTTCACTGACTTTCCTAATATATGCCCACCCTGATTTTCTTAAAATAATTGACCTTTGTGTAATCATTTTTTCCCCTAAAAATGCAAACATGCAATTGCTTAACATTCTCTTCAATGATTTTTGATCTTTTGAAATATCACAAATTGATTTATGTAGTGTGTCCTGAGAGGAAATGTGGATATCGATTCGTGGACCTAGATTAGACTGTAATGATATTAAATGCATCCCACAAACTTAATCGAGTTCGTTGATTTGAATTTGGTTGAATCAAACAAATTGTTTTCTGAATGTTGTTTCAATGTTCGTGTATGATTGCGTATGTTATTTAAGCTTTTGAGAAATTACACTACAAAACATTAGTAATTTCCGGGAACATGGGTTAAACCATATACCAGAGAGCATAACATGATTATCTCATAATAGTTAGAGTACTTGCAATTAATTACAGATCAATTAGTCTGCATGAACAAAACCTGCTTATTCAATTTGCAAGTTTCATGTATTCTGATATTAAATTGATAATCGAAACTCACAGAAGTCTCTTATAGGATAATTGACACCCCAATCTAATTTATGTGATACAATAAAAAAATTTTTATGTATTTATCATATTTTGACTACAAGAAAACCATTTTATCAAACTGTGTAACACATTTTAAATTTTTTATTGTTCAAAGCAAATTATAGGGTGGGGGACGGCAACGAATAAATCGCAGTGCCATTAAAAGGTGCTCTTACCCTAATTAAGATTAACCCAATCACTTCTGTTTTAGGATTCAAGCGATTTTAACAGCGAAACAATTCAGGAAAGAATACGTGAATCTCAAGCAAAAAGCTGCAACCATGGATTCAATTCAAAGCCTGGTGAGTATATTTTAAACAACTTCAAACGTACAACCCTATTGAAAAACTTGATGTTTTCGACGTCAAAAACGACGGTCAATGTTCTCTTCATGAACATTGATCCTTCCAATTTGTTTGCACGCGAATCCTAAAAGTTTAATGTCCCATAAAAAATAAATGATGTTAGGAAGGTAATGTAATCGTAAAAGACACGTTTATATCGAAAGAGTCATTAATAAGAGTTTTTATAGGATTTATAAAGTATGGAAAGAGAAATTATATTTAATAGCCAAAAATAAAATAATTGTACAGATCTTTCTAAATTCGAGAGAAAGTTCAAAGACTTGCATAACTTTAGAACATTTGGAGTTTGCCATATAAAGGTATATGAAATGCCTCATTGAAGTTTGCACACGTGGAACGAAGATAGCGGGCTATTATGTTAGTAAATTCTAGCTGTGAATTGAAATAATAGTGTACAATTTACTGCGAGAATAAATAAGTAAGTTAATATATGAAAATTAAGATTTTAATAACAATACGAATACAAATTATGTAGTTTGATGTTACTGGCATTCCCAATATAGTTTACGAGACATAAATAATGCTATCCTATATTAGGAGCTAATCGTTAATCAATAAAATTAGAGGGAAATGAGTATCAGCAGCTTATACTCAGTAAAGTAAAAGCAATT
>JAUEJJ010000045.1:7156812-7202963 GCA_032164275.1 Synergus coniferae
GTATAGATTTCTAAAAATCTCTTGTACTGAAACCGGATGCGTAAAAAATAAATATTATTCAATATTCATATATTGCAGAAATATATAAAAAAATTATTGGAAGAAGTAAAACTATTTTTTTCAGATGTCGGAGATGTCTGCCTGCGCTACAGTTCCTGGGTTAGAAAGAGGTGAAAGAATTCGAGATCAGCATCGTTGGAGTGATTCAGAATGTTGTCACCTCGCTTATGAATTACACAGTCTTCATCACCATCCACAACCCTGATCTCTATGGATTTAATGAAAATCCTTCCGATATTTAATATTTTCACAAAAAAGAGAGCATTCCTCAGTCTTAGTTAATCAGTGACTGAATTAAAAGTGAACCTGAGATTTATAAATCCTTAGCCCTAGATGTGTAGTTGGATTATCAAGTAAAAAATAAACATGATTCGTCCAAAAAAAGAAAGAAGAAAAATTCCAAGATTTTATCGAGAGAATTCTCATAATAAAATAATAATAAAAAAAAAACACGGTTTGATGTGTAATGTTATTTCTAGAAATAAGTAGCTTTCATAATTATTTATACAAACTATTCAAATTTGATGAATCCGAATTTTTAACAGAGAAAATGATATTTCTTCGAACTTTATTTTTTTTTCGTTTACTGAAGTTTTTACAATTATTGTATCAACATTGTACATAGTATCATTTTTACCTCATTTTTTACAAAATGCGAATACCTTAAAAAAGTAATTTAACAGTGGGAACAGAAACTGTAACTTAAAAGCTCTCTATGTACTATCTGTTAAGATTTGTGGGCTATAAATGTTTCTGTACTGCGATGAAAACAGTCAGCACATATTGTATATGAAAATAAAGAGAATTTTATGTGACGAAAGATTTCTTTACTTATTCTTGATTTACTATTTCTGTAAGAATATGCAATTGGAAGTTAAAATAAAGTTTAAGTTTAAGTTTAAGTTTTTAACCAAATCAATTTTCAAGGACTGTTCTTGTCTTTTAAAAACTGAATAAAAATTGAAAGGTTCAATTAAATTTTACAACCTTTAAGTATGTAAAAGTAAAAAAAAAACTCACAGTGTAAATAAATCTGAAAATAACTAAGCAGCCTCCTTTTCCCCGGAGCCAAAGTTTGGCAACCAAGAATCATCACCTTTAATTTTATCGTATTTAACTTTACTTATAATCACGCTATTGACTATCTCTTCGGCACTGTGAGTTTGTCCGAAATAATCGACGAACATGCCCTCAGGATCCACTAAGTAGATGATAATCGTGTGGTCAACCTGGAAAAATAAAATAAATAATTAAAAATTTAAATGATGAACAAATTACAATTATTAGACTATTCTTGCAATCCTAAAAAGTTAGCAAGGTGTCCACTAAAACTCTGAAACAAAATTCGCTGATAATTCCAGGTTTTCCAGGTAATTCGAAATTTTAAAATGTTAAAAAATTTCAAATCGTTACTCACAATATAATCATTATCATCATCTTTGGGTCCACTGCTAAAGTAAACTCTGTAGGCTTTACAAGCTTTGGCGACTTGTTCTTTCGTGCCGGTAAGACCCAAAAGTTTACTGGAAAATTCCTTTGTATATTTGTCAACGAGTTCTGGCGTATCTCTGTCCGGATCGACAGAGATAAAAATTGGCTGAACTTTTAATTTGTGTTCGTTCTCTGAAAACATAATTAAGGAAGGCTTAATATGTACTGTATTATCCAAAATTATACATGTTCAGGTAATTTTATGTTGCAGGTATTTTTAAAAAATGACTGAAATTACCCAAAGTGTCGACGATTAGAGACAATTTCTCGAGTTCGTCCGGACAAATGTCAGGACAATGCGTGAATCCAAAGTATATCATTACCCATTTGCCGAGAAAATCATCTGATTTTACAAGTTTCCCGTCAGAACTGACGAGTTCGAATTTTCCTCCAATTGCTGCTTTGCCTAAAGCACGTCTCCTTTCACGCTCTATTTTGAGCTCTTTCTGTTCTCGTAAATAATACATGTACATTAAGAAAGCACCACCAGTTACTACACCAAATGTTACCGTTTTCCATGATATAAATCCTTTTTCGTACACCGGTACTTTTTTCTTCGGTGCTGGAATTTTTGTAGCATCCTCTAATAATAATCTGCTCGTACTTATTTGTCTTCCCTAAAATCATTCAGAAAAACAATAGTACACTATGTTAAGCTCAAATTGTGATAACAATTTTTTAATTTTTAATTCTTGATAATGTAATCCTTCCTAGTTTCAGATTTTGTGCTCACTCATTCTGAAAGAGCAGTGCTGTGAAAACTGGATATTCAGGGTGTCTATACTATTCGAGAATTTATAGAAATCCGAGAATTAATCCTTGATTTGAAATTGTTCAGTATCTTCTGAATCTTTCCAGCAAAAAGTGTGCAAAAATGGGAAAAGATGCTAGTGCAATTAAATTTAAGAAAACTTAAGCGGGAATTATCGAAGAATTTCATGGAAAAAATTTAGTAGATATCCTGCATTATCCATTAAAGTGAAAAATTGTTAGAAACCCCCTGGATAACGATAGTTTAACTATTTTTATAGTAAATTTTCGAATTTGGTGTCGAACTAATCAAACCCCGAATTTCATCATATTTTGCAATTTTTTAAATACATAACAAGAAGAAAAATCTTACCTTTGTTAAAATTCTTGGTGAAAATCGTCGTGCGGTCAAAAAGGAGCGCAAAATGAGAGTTGACATTGTATTTTACGAGACTTTATAAACGCTTAAATCAAAATATTTAATTTGGAGGTTAGGCTTACATATATATAACCAAAGAACTAATATCTTTGATATAACCCAAACCGCCCAAACCCATATAACCTTATGGCTCCTTCCTCCTTGTGGCTCCTTGTGACAGATTCTCGAGATACTCTGAGATACTCTTGGATACTCTACAGAATTACAGATAATACAGATTAGCTGAGTGTGGCAACCTAGTCGGAAGCCGCCATTGCCAGGGCAAGTTCGCCATGTTATGTTTCAGGTTAGGTTAGGTGCATGGTTTGCTTATCAAGCTCGGTCAAAGACATATGTCTTTGGCTCGGTTGCCTCTGGCCAGTGGCTACACTGTCTCTAGACTCTCCGTACTGATAGCTAGACACCTCATCAGCTCATCTCTGGCTAGACCATGAATGGGTTGGACAATTGGATCATGCTCTAGTCCTCTAGTCTAAAGCGTCTAAAGATACCAGGCTTCCCGCTGGAGAAATTCTGTCATTGGCTGTAATTTGACGCGCGATTCAAAATCGAATTAAATCATTTCAATTTTAAATCGTGCGTGAATAGCAACCAAACAGATGCTGAGCGCGGCGCATGCGTAGTAGAGTACGGGAGCACCTTTTTTCTCAGAAATTCTTCAGAAAGAACACGTGTTTGTGCTTTTGCCGCAATGTTTTAAAAATGTCACCTTTTAATTGAAATTTACTGGATTTTGTACAAATATACTAAGTACGTGATTTTTATTTCTCTTCGTTTTTTATAATTTGAGGACTTCATAATTGGCGAATTTTTTGAAAACAAGATAATTTAAGTGATTAACTACAATCGAATATCACAGCTGTATTTACTTTAATATTCGTTAATTGTATATTCAAATAATTAAAAGAGAGGCAGAATTCTAAATAATTACTATATTAAGAACAGAGATAATACACTACTTTTCGTATTTTCTGGTTTTCGGTGGCAGTGTACATTTTCTTATTATATGTGTACAATTTAAAATTTTCTCCTCTGTATTCTGTTTTGAGGTTTTTAAACTATTAAAAGCTAAGGAAGAAAGAATGGATTTTGACAGCTCTTATATAGGTAATAATTTATTTTTGTAAGATTTTTATTGTATAAGATTTTGAGTGTGGTTATAACCTCAAAAGCCAATTACACTTTATGCACTTTATTTATTTATTTTCCTCAACAAATATAGCGGTATACTCATTTTTTAAATATAATATAATTGAGAAATTCAAAATTTGAATAGGCCCACAACGATTCGAGGATGAATTTATTTTATATTATTCCAGACGCATTCAGTGATGACTGGTTGGAATACATTCATGACAAAACCAAAGAGCAGGAGCAAATTATTCTAGAAAGCAAACAGTTCTTCGTTCCCTACATAGGTAAGAATAACAAATATATTCCCACCTTTTTTTAAAATTCCATTGTTGTACATTTTTAACTAAATATATATCAAATTTGTAGGCCTCCACGTAAACACTATTAAAATAATATTTTTGATAACCGAGGACTTTTCACTGCATTCAAATGCAAAGTATTTAGCGATTCACCTCTATGATAAATATATGAACAAAAGAAGTTGGGAAGCTTTGAAACTCGCAGAAGCAAACGGAAATTCAGACACTTTGTGGGTACAAGAACGAAAAAAAATGTCAGCTGAAGCTAAATTGCGCTTACTTTCCTGCATTCAACTCGCAAGCAAGATGGATTCAAATGAAAAATCTCTGGGAATTTGTGATGTAAATTAATTTTTTAACCATAATACCATTTGTATAAATACAAGAAACGTTTAAATCATTTCCACTGTAATTCGAAGATTAGTAATTGTAATCATATTAATTTTTTTCAGGTGCAAACAGCATTGCGAAAAATCGATCCAAACCGAGAATACTCAAAGACGACAATTTTTCAGTCTGAAATATACGTTTACAAAGCTGTGGATTTTGAAATGCCTCAGTGTACACCAAAAGACTGTCTAGATATTCTTTTAGCAGCAACCGGGCTTCGAAATACTCCTGGAATTATTCAAGCTTCAAAAAAATTGCTTGATATATCGTATTTATGTGTACGTATTATTTTTATCGACTGCTATATAATGACTTGTTATTTATGCAAAATTATAAACTTGGTTATTATTTTGCAGCACGAAGAATTGTACTCGTACCTGAAAATAATGACAGAGGACAACTACCCAAACACACTTTTTGACCAAAAAAGTGTACTGGTAATAGAATCTAATGCTCTATTTTTAGGAGCTGCAATTGCACTTTCCTCGGTGTTTTTTGTTAATTTGGAAAGGACAGATTCCAAAGAATTGTTGAAGAGGATGGCTAGTCTCGTTGGAATTAAAGATATGGATATTTGGGACATGGCGAATTTGCTATTTAGCTTAGCAGTTCAAGAATAATTGCTCAAGTTCCAATATAAAATGCCTTTAAAGGTAAAATGAGGATTTAATTTTTTGTTACTGTATTTTTACGTGATGAGAATTGCTTATTCACAAATATTAAATGTAAAGGACTGTAAGACTTGACTTTTGATCATTATGAATTTTCATTTATTTTATGTAATTATGTTATTTTTATTTGGAGAACAAAAGCTTCTGCAGTCAAAGATAAATATATTAATTCTCAATTTCATTATAGTACTTATCAAGAATAAATATTGTTATTATTTTTAAAATATATTCGTTTTATTTCATATATAACTGTTTATAGAAATCAATTGTTAAAAAACGATCATTGTAGAAATTTCTTTGATTGTATATATATCAGGTTTCTTTTATTTTTGAAATAAATTTAGTTTTTGAAAATGGCAACTTTCGAAAGTCAATGTTTTGCATTTTTCAAATTCGGCTTTACAAAATCTGATGGAAAATTTCTGACCTTATCACAAAGTGATAATAAGTGGATGAATCAGGCAAAAATCTTGGATAAAAAAATAACTACAACTGATAGTGCGATTTCTTTGAATAAATTCAAGTATGTATTATTACTTATTAGTTATTATAAAATCTTATTCTATGTAAAAGATATTAATTAATTAATATTTCCAGAAGAAACTGTTTGCCTTTGGAGGAATATGAAAAATTTATTGACGGCCTGGCTAAGTCAGCGAATGAAATTCGAGAGAAAATGACGAATTGTGGAGCACCTGGTTTATCTGGTGTAACGGTAATTTTATTATTCAATAAGTATTTTTAAAAAGTACGCTTTAAATTTTTAAGTGTAATTTAACTTAATTTTTTGTTTATTTAGCAAGCAGCATCTAGTTCTGTAGTGGATAGATTAACAGATACATCCAAATATACTGGAGCCCACAAGGAACGATTTGATGAATCTGACAAAGGAAAAAGAAAATCAGGTCGTGAAGATTAAGCTGCAAATGACGGGTATGTAAGTGGTTATAAGGAAAAGGACTCGTACGACAAAAAAAATATTAATTAAAAGAAATTTTCTAATTAATTTTTGAATTGTTGGAATTGGACATTCAATGTGAAATTAAATTTAAATTCTTAGTATGAGATACACCTTTACTGTGGATTATTGATTTTTTAAATTCACTCGTTGAATCTAGAGCTCTCATATCAGCCGTTCTAGTTATTCTATATAATGGAGTTTTAATACAAGCCAGAGATACAAGCCCATATCAATTAAATATTCTTTTTTATTTATCTACTCATTATGAGTCCCTGAAAACGTGTTTTATTATATTTTTACAATCTAAAAAAAAGATAGGGTAAGAAAAATTTGGGTGAAAGTTAACGTAACCTTACTCACGTAAACTAAACCGCCCTTATTCGGGGTTTCGTATATTTTCCCGATTATTATCCCCCAACCCCTATTTCGTTTAAAACATGTACTGAAGGATGAGAGGAAGATTTCTGCGGCATTTTACCGTGCTGATGAGGATCTATGTGTCATGTTTATATAACTGTTTTTCATGTTTTCCATTTCTCTCGATCGGCATAAATCTTTCTATATTATATAATTAAAAAACAGACACGCTAAAATATCAAAAAACAATATCATGTTTTTAAATAGAACAATCATTTTTGCAAGGATATAAGATGAATGCAATCTATCTGCAGTGCCAGTGAAAATCGTGAGTTTATGAGAATTAATTACTATAATTTAAAATTCTATTAACATTTTTCCATTTATTTCATACTATAGGTACGAAAGCAAGCATATTTTATTAACTATTATGATCTTTCAGCTTACTTATCAATCAAATGAAATTACGAGTTTACACATTTTTTATATATTCTAGTTGCCTGTAAATTATATTTTTTGTATCAAAAGTGCAAAAAATAAATTTCTTTACTCTATAATTCGTTTTGATTGCTTAATAATAATCCTTCACCTTCATTTATAATTCAGTTTGTTAATTAAACATTGTCATATTTTTTTGGATTGCTATGTAGGTTTACATTATTAGATTCGATGTATTCAATATCAATTTAATCCTTGCTTCATTATAGTAATAGTTTACAAGTTTAGAAAATTATAGTATCAGCTTGTATAAGATTTTAATTGATTTTCTTTTCATTTTGAAATTTTTGTATAATATTCAATTTTGAGCATTTAAAAAATTTTAAATCGTTAAATAAAGTTCCTGAATGACTTTGTATTTAATTAATGAACACTAGCACAGAGAATTTGTAGTTAAAAATGCATTTGTAGTCAGCATATCAGCATCTGCATCTGCAACACTAAGCAATCAGTGCACTGGATGCACTGATTTCTCTCATTTAACTTATGTAGGATTTCTGGCTTTATTTATAAGGTAAGATCGATTTTTATCTCCAAAGCGTTTTTTTTTCTAATCTCTTAATTTAATTTCTTATGTAATTCTATCAATTATTTATTGAAACTTTTATTTTTATTCTAGCTGGTCCTTTGAACATTCACCGGTTACGTGATGATAATTGAATATTCTCAAAACTAAATATGAGAAAAAGAAAACATGGATTGGAACTTGTGCACCGTTATGGATTTTTTATATTAATGCTTTTATGTATTCTGTTCGCATCGATTAGTTCAAAATTTGGCAATTTTTTTGGTAAATCAATTTTTATAGTTCTTTTTTACTAGTAGAGCAATTTTTAAACAGATTTCCTTCAATAATTGAAAATCTTTGAAGAAAAAAAGAAATTGCTCTGAGTAGACATCTATTTCAGTCCAATTAATTCAAACATATTTTACCATTTTTTTTAGGTAAAATAAATGGAAACTTAGTAATTTGGTATTTCGCAGTGCCTTTAACATATTTTGAAGCGGGACTCTCCTGTAGTCCCAAAGCTCTTTATTCGGCCTTAACCGATGGTTATCTTTTAATATATCTGATATCATTTATATATATATTAATGCCACTTTTGGCTAGAATTAGCAGCTGCTTTCTGACTTATGTGCAAGTAAATGTCTGGCTACTAAAAGGAATGGAAGTAAGAACAAAATCTTAATTTTCAGCTTCATTTATTTTTTTTAAGTTCTTTCATATATGAATTTCACGTATTAAATAATATTACAGGTTCTTTATTGTATGCCGCCAGCCTTTAGCACAAGTCTCGTTTTGAGCAGAGTAGCTCATGCAGATTTATCAACAAGTGTCGTCACCACTCTTGTATGCCATTTTGGAGGTCTTTTTTTGTCTCCAATTGTACTGTATTTCATGGTAAGAAATATTTAATACAATTCATTTTTTAATTTTCTTCAGTAAAAATAGGTAGTCACCTAATATTCATCTATTTTGGGACTTTGTCACCTTTTTTCAGAACAATAGGTACTCTGTGATGACTGTTCTTTTCAAATTCATGTATTATTCTGATTTTCCAGTTAGGAACTTCAACACCACCCCTAGTTGGTATAAACATTAGGGAAATAATCTACAGTACTTTATTACCTCTTGGATTTGGTATGGCCCTGCAAATATCCTTCATAAGTAATCCTCCAGATTTTCAAAATAAATTTGGATGGCTTTCCCAAGGATTATTATTGCTCACAGCTTATCACTGGTTTTGTGATGCTGTTGCTGTCGAGACTTCTTCTTTACAAGCAATTGATGTTTTACTCTGCGTACTAATTGGTAAATTCAAATTTTACTTTGAATGTTGAGGTAATATTTTTTTCTTTGTTTTTTAAACATTAAATTTCTTGCAGCTTGCTTGGGACAAATGCTGGTAACAAGCATCTGCTGGATTTTGTCTTCTCAATGGTTGCCTCGAAACGTCTCACTGGCAGCATTATTTACAAGCACTCACAAATCTGTTGGGCTTGGAGGATGGCTTTTGCGAGGTGCATACCATGGATCAGTTCAAGGTCCAGCAATTAGTTTACCTTTAGCAATTTTGCCAGTCGCTCAGTTATTACTTGGTACTCTATTAGCCAGTTTCCTAGCACCCTAAGTCTGACTTTTAGAAGGAAAAAAAGTTGCCTTAGATTCAATTGAGTTTTGCGCTCGTAGACTGAGCCAAGTAGATCTTTGAAGTAAGTTTATAGGGCCTCAAGAAAATAGCTATGACTTTAGTAATTATATTCGAAGATAGATTAATTCTAAATAAAATCGATTTGATATTGGGAAGAATGAAATTAAAAGACTTGTATAATTGAGACACGTTTGAGGTATCAAACTATTTTATTTTCAAAGTTCTCACTAATCAGGACCAGTTGATTATCATAAATATCTACCACTGTAGCTTCTACTTAGAATTACTTCCCATTTAATGAATTTACTCTAGACTACAATACGTATTTTTAACATTCGTTTTACATACAAAATTCTTGTAAATATCAAAGATATCTTGATTAATCATTTATTAATTTCTAACTTTAATTAAAATAAATTAATTTTAATAAAATGACTCGAACGCTTATTTCTTATTGAAAAAAAGGTTCAGGAAGTCGAAATAACAACGTCGATTTCCCATACAAAACATAGTGATTTTATTCTACAAATAATGGGATATTTTTGTTTAATCGTTTTTTTAAAACTTGTATAGCTCAAGAATTATTTCGATTCGCTGTGGCGCATTGTGATAAAGTATATTGATTTTTTGTCATTGTGACGCGCTTGGTATATTTAAAGTATAACAAATAGTATAACACACATAATAACGTTGATGCGTTCGCAACGTGATTGTGGCTCCCAAATTGTTGGGGCCAATGTAATTATCACTGGTGCTATAGTACCGAGAAAGTCGAGTGCACACCGATGAGTCCAGAGTGCTATCCGTATTTTGGAAGTAATGCCGAACTTTTGTCACCCAACGAGCTCAGCCTGCTATCGCCGCCAGCTGCGCGGTTCTCCATCTTCATCCTCTTCCTCCTCGTTCTCATCTAAAAGAAGATCCTCCGCTGCTCCCTGTAAAACCAAATTATTTTTAAATTTGCTGCCAATTTTGTTTCGATATCAGAAATGAGAACAGGGTATCTAGTGATTCTCCAAAAAAAATTCAAGTTCTTTTAGGGGAGCCACAAGATTCAATTTCCCTGACATGTGGCCAAACTGTCTTTTCTTGATTTTGCTAGGTTTGTTATCAAAATGGTCTTTCTTCAATGTGCTCTGATGAAAATGATAAAAATTAGTTTAAGGTAATGAAAAATGAATTACCTCTAAATCAATTTCATCGTCAAGAGTTTGTTGTACTGATTCAGACCGTACTGAAAGATTGGCAGTTGATCCTGAATTACTGGTTCCACGGTGTAAATGATGCCCTGACACCCAAGTTACCGATAATAAACGATCTTGGAAGGTGCGTCCTTTAATCAACGCAACTTCCGCTTCTTTCCTCGATTTGAAATTTATTACTATGGATGGTGTCGTATCATCCACAATTTGATTGACTACTTCCCCAAATTGTTTAAAATGGGCTAATACTTCTGCCTTTTCCTCACTTTCATATCCAGAGACTAGAAGACTTGTAGGTCTATGGTCCACCGAAACGTGTGTGAAACTACCTCTTCCACGACCTCTAAACGCTACGCTATGATTCCCACGTGTTCCTCTCGACACTCTCGTACCTCTGCCAACTCCTGATCCAGTAGTCAATCCCATCACTGCTGCCTGAGCTCGTAAATCATTTAATCTCTTTTGAAGTTCAACCGCATCTTGTCCCTCTTGTTGTGCATTAATCAAATCCAATTCCGCATCCAAAATATCCTTTTGTGCCTGTTCCCGAGACTTCGCTTGCAGTTTCGCAGGTGCACTTTGTCCATTCGCAGCTAAATCATTCTGTAAATCATTGATCGATTGCTGCATAGTTTTAATCGTCGCCATGATTGCGTCCTTTTGTTCCGGATTTTTTTCAGCCCTTTCTATCAGAGCGCGAATCTCAGTCAATTGTTTATCCAGTAATTCCTGTTTCCTCTTGCGCAAATCTGCTGTCAGTTTTAGAGCTTCTTTACGTTTCTCCTCCTGCTTCTTTTTCAAAGACTCCTTAGCTGCTAGAATTTCTTGAGTTTTCTTGATTGCAAGGACTTTATCTTCTCGAGTTGGAGGAGCAACTGTTGCTTTGGGGGAAACAGGAACTAAGGGTTGTGATGGTGGTGGTTCTTCAGTCGATAAATGCGTTGGAACGTATTCAGTTTCCTCAGCTTTGATTGGAAGCCCTAAATTGGCTCCCAATCTTTCCTTAACAGAAGGACGACAACCTAATGGTGGCACATTTTCAATGGTAGAATTATTGGTGCTAGTGTTGTTATGCCAAAAGACTTTAATAAATCTGTTATTCAACACAGCCTCCGTACTCCGGTAAGCAGCTTTAGCCTCCGCTGGTATTTGGAAGGTGACCAAGGCTGCCTCTGGATCACCACCAAAATTCACTTGAATATTTACAATTTTACCAAATTTTGAGAAATGATTGTTCAGTTGGGTTATATTATTCAAACTGCGGGGAACTTTTTTCAGTTCAAGGGAACAATTTGCAGGATTATGCACTGCTCGTTGTTTTGGTCCAAGACGATTAAAGTCAAATGCTTGCTTACGCTTCAGAGGATTTGATTGGGAATGGATTATTTCTCCGGGATTTGCGTGCGGAATCACAGGAACGCTTATTAGCTCGCGTTGTCCTCGACCATAAATACCAGTTACAGGCTGAGGATGTCTGCCCCAGGTCATTCGAGGTTCCATACTCGGAGCATCCGGATTGTACTCTATAAAAAAGTAATTAGATTAAATTAAAATTTTTATTTATTATGTATTTTATAACATAATACAATACAAACGTATACTACTTTCAAATAAATTTTTGAAAAAGAAAACTTTTTGAAAGAAAATAAAAAAAGAAAAAAGATTTTTAAAAAACTCCCGTTTGCTTCTTTATGTCACTGTTCATTTGATTTTGAAAATAATATTTCTTTTTACCTTAACTTAAATATTTTTCTTAAGTATAAAAAAGTCTTTCATTTTTTTTTAATATTGACTTACCCATATTAGAATGGTGTTGATTTCTGAGATGAGGGGCGGGTAAACTCGCAAGAGGAAGGTGGGGATGAGGTCCGGTACCATTAGGTCCAGGAGGAGGTTCCGGTAACGAAACTGGAACTGCACCCGGAACTGGTGCACCATGTCCGAAATTCAACATCCTACTCAGGGCTACATCTTCCAAAACTACTGGATCATTCCCATGATCATAAGGGCATAAATCTCCACTCATGCAATATCCCTTTTCTAAAAAACAGATAAAATAAAAAAAAACATTAATTAATTTCTAAATTATAAACTAGGAGCTAATTATTCATGCTTATATCATTTTATTTCTCGTCATGAACCATACTAATATGTAATATTACGTAAAAAGGAAATGTTTCTTACCGTCAAAATCTTTACACCTTCGCTTAAGGGGGAAAGAAGGAACATTATTGGGAATATTTGTAGCAACTGCTACAACACTTTGAATCGACTGACTAGTGGTAGACAACCTCATGTCTACGTCCCCGTGATTACTATCCTGAGTCGGAGTTCCACCTCCAGGACTGCTATCCAGGCGTTCGAGTCTTCCAAGATCTGTCCTCTCCAATCGATCCAGTTTTTTGCGCTCTAAAGATCTTGACCTGGACCTTGATCTAGATCTCAAAGGAGTAGGAGATCTGTTTCGAAATCTCGTCCTGTGATCCCTGAGCTCAGGTGCTTCACGTATACGAGGTCGCAAAGGTGATGTACTTCGACTTCTACTCCGCCTGCAAAAATTACTTCAAGATTAGTCTCGTTTTATTATTACATTTTTAAAATAAGTGGATATTAGTGAGAATTAGTCCTTTTTGTTACCTTCTTTCATGACGCCTAGCATTCAATGGTGGAGACTTATTCCTCCAAGGACGACTCCTGTCACGTTCCCTGTCACGGCGAATAAGTTCTCTACTCCTAGAGCGCCGCCTGTCTCTGTCCCATGATCTGGAGCGTGATCTTGTCCTCGATCGCATACGCCCGCTGCAAAATAAATAATAGTTTAATGAATTAATGCAAAAAAAAAATAGTGATAAACAAGTAATAAATTTAAAAAAAATCTTTACGCTTACGTACCGACTTCTGGGTCGCTTTTCCTTATCTCTATCCTCTTTCTCAGAGTCTGATTTTCTACTCTCACGTTTGATCACAATAGGGGCGGATCCGTTTATTTGAATCGCAGATGGTGGACTTCCAATCGCAGGAATCACTGGTAAAGAATCTTCAACTGACTTATCAACAACCATCGGTGCCGGGGGATTGACTCCAGGAGGCGTTCCACTTCCATCTGGTTCTACTTTTGCTGGTGGTAGTACATACACCTGAGTTTCCAAAGTCTTAAATAAAAGTTCCACAAAGCTTTTGGTTTCTGAAAAATATAAAGATATTGTTAATAAAAGAGCATCTACAAAATTTCAGTTTAAAAATTCTCTACGGGAAATTTCCAAAATCCTTCTTTTTTTTTTTTCTTTTTAGAGAAGATATAAATCAATACAACTATACCTTGTTGCAAAAACACATCAAGCTGCTCGACCATACCGACTCGTAATTCATCCAAAGTCTTGTCTTTTTTCACGAGGGCATAGACATATTTTGCTAAAGCAGCAGGATCTGCATCGCATCTGAAAACAAAGGTTGAAAATTAAATTTACAGGATTACTCTAATTATATGTTTAAAGTTTTAGGCTCAAGCTCTAATCTCAAAAGTCAAAGTGAAAGATCGAATTCTCAGGTTAAAACTTGGATCAAAAACCATTCATTAAATTTTAGTCTCATTTCTATATTTTCCAGAAAGTCCTCAAGTAACAATATACTTTCTAGCCAACTTGAGATTGAACTGTTTTTAAAAATTGGATTTTTTATTATTATGAAATAATTTTCTAGACGTATGTAGAAGGGAATTCCTTTTTTTTACGTTTAGGTAACGTTTTCTGGTTCCTTGTTACAAAATTAATTAAACCATAATCATAAACTCCTCTAAGAAAAATTTCATTTACTACACATCATTAATTTAAATACCAGTTTCTCATTATCAATGGTATCTAACATGAAAATAATAACTGCTATCACAAACTCATACCAAAGTCATAAATCAATATAAAACTAGACATGCAATTCATCAACTCGAAATCACTTAATAATTTTTAAACGCTTATCAGACTTCAAAAATGTAACTCAAAAATCACTTTCTAACAAAAAATTGCCTTCCAACACAAAATTTATAATTTTCCTCGCTTAGATTGAATCGTAACCGATTGAATTACTTTTCTACCCCAACCGCCTCTTCAATTTCGCTCCTGGGATCTTCTAGACCCCGGGACCTCCCAAGAGAAAAGCTTTGCTCCAAAAACATAAATATAAGCCGAAATCTCCGTGGGTCTTTTTGCACATTCTTTCCAGCGCGTTATTTTTATTTACATATTGATGAACATCGATCGAACAACGTCCGCTTTCCCTATCAGCAATGATTGAAAAAAGCATTTCGAAATTAGATTTTTTGGAGCAACATTTTTTCAAATGGAGTTTTTCTTCTATTCCTCAGAAGAACTCCAAAAGATCATAAGGCAACACATGTAAATATCATCCCACGGCAAACGATTAATCGCGACACATGCACGACCATTTATATTATCAATTACATACGCATACATTCAAGAGTTCTTCGCACAAGCTGGCCTACTTACAGTGGCTCCAAGACTGCTGTTAGCCATGCCTTAAATAGATCGGGATTATCTATTATCATTTTTATTTAGTAGGTATCCTCAAACACATAGAAAATTGAAATTAGATTACGAAAAATGTGTCACTTTTAAGCAGGGCAGTCACTTTCTTCGAAGAAGACAGTCGCCATTCTGCAATTACACTCCACACTAACAAACACGGAGTTAAAAATACAAGAACGACTGTCATCACTGAGATTTTCTGCTTCTAGAAAGTTCCACGAGAGTCGCTGATTTAAATTCAAGATGGTTCCGTCCCATGCCTTTGCCATGCCTGGCCATGCCATTCCATGGAGTGACTGGGAGTGAAAGCAAAAAAAGAAACAAAAATATACTTCTGCCTCTTTCACTCTCATTACGATTCAAGGAATTGCGGTTTCATGGGACGGCACTCTAAATGGAAAACAAATAAAGAAAATGTATTTTGGCTTTTAGCCAGTAAATAAATGTTCTTTATTATTTTCTTAATGTTTATCTGCCATGAAAATTCAACTTAAACTAAAATACTCAACCCTGGTTTTCATTAGAATCTATGGCAAGCAGGGTTGATAGTTTATTCATTTGACTTTGGTGTGGATTCTTTTGATGGTAAAGAAAATTTCTTCTTTATTTTCGATCGGGAGTTTTTGTTTGGGAATATTTTAGTTCCACCGTAAATTCGATTAAAAGATGGCGCTACGAAAGCGGAAGTGCTACGGGTTGACAAAAGTTGGCGGAAATTGATGCGAACACCGAACGGTAGCCGTCAGCCATTTTCATTTTACACGATACCTGGTGAAAACGTGAGGTCGTGAGCGTCATTCGTCATCGGGTAAAGAAATTCAGTATTCATCGTTTTGCAATTTCCCTCCATCACTCGTGGACGACGTATTCATTGAGGGCACATCCTTTTGATATTGTAAGTTTACTGAGTTGGATAAAATACAGGACGCTCCATGGGCGATATTTACAAAAGCCCTAGTTATTTTGCTGGCGTGGCGTTTTCTCTGTGACGCAACGGAGATTTTCTAATCTAATTAAAATTTGATTGAGGTTTCATAGTGATCGTGATTTTTAAATCTTTAGCTTGTATTTTTTTAAGAGAGTTGCTTTAGCGAATGAAAGAGGAGACTTTTAGAGAAGAGCGAATAATAAACGATACTGTTCGAGACCTTGACGTTTTGCGTCGAATCGACTGCATTGAGTTTTCTCATGATTTTTGGAGTTTGAGTCATCAAGTGTTATTATCGCGTTTCTGGTAATTTGTTGATGTTTTATAGGTTTATATATATTTTGTTTGTTTTTGTTTACTTACTACAATTTTTCTTGTAAGCCATGTTTCATATTTACATATTGTATATAACGGGAGTAAATTAGAAATTATTCGCATTCTGAACTACAAAAATAGCATCACACTTATTTGTGTAGAGTAAAACTTTAACTTTCCCTCTAGTAGTTTCAATTTCCTGAAAATAAAGTAGTTTTTAATTGTATTTCCGTGTGGGGAAGCATACTGATTAAATTTCATTTATTAATTATGATTATATATGACAAAATAATTTAATACATATTATCTCAGGTGCATAGTTCAATAGGAATGTTTATTTGATTTGTGTCGATGGTAGACCTCATTAAATTTGATAAATTCTCGAAAAGTATAATTTTAATTATAACTAAAAAGAAAAAAATTTATAAACAGATACTATAAAAAAACACGTCAATAAACTTTTTAAATCTATAGGGTAAATTCAAAACTAAATCTCATCTCCATGAACTTACTAAATCTGACACCATTTTTATAAAAATAAGACTTGTGCAAATTAATTTGTTTTCTTATATATATACTAATATCGCTAAGATACAAAACGTAGGGGAAACTTAATTATTAACCAACGTGATTTTTAAATGCAGTTTTTTTTTAAACATAATATCTTTTAAATTAAATATGCTGGTATATTTTATGATAATTAAAAACATTAACAGGTTAAAATATTTAGAAATGAATTAGCCTCGACGTTTCAGATTCATTTTTAAACATTATTTAAATAATCTATTAATAGTTCAACACAATGCTACGTTTTCGACATTTCAATTTGAAATACTTATAATTAATACTTATTACAGTGTTAGACTATTTCATATTTTAGTATGTACATATAATAAGTCAGTCCTGTTGAATGAAGTTTCATTTTAATATAGAAGAATGCACTTGCGCCGAGAGGGTATAGAATTCCATGAATTGGAAATTTTTTAAATCTGCAGTGATAATCCCACTCTTAGCACTTTCCTGTTCCTGGATTCGATAAAGGATTCTAATCAAGACTAAAGTCTCCCTGCTATCAACGCGGATCTGAATTCTGAAATATCTGGGATATTTATTTTAAAGATTGTATTAATTAATTCCCTGATCCCATTGTGTCCATAAAAAACGAAGTCCCAAGGACCTACGGTTGACCTGATGACCTAACCAATGGAAATTGCCCTTTCAGGGAAATACTGAACAATAAAATTCAGAACTTAAGGTTATAAATGCGACGTGAAAAGCGTTTCTGCAAGTCCAAAACTTTACAGTTCTTCAGTAAAGACGACACTTCTGCGGACTCTACATTTTTCAACCTGAGTTTTCTTAAATTACATCCACCGCGGTTCTTCTAAAGAAGTTTTATCTGGAGCAGTCTAGGTAAGTATGACTGTCAAGCCAGAACGAGTCTAGAATAATTATTCTGGAGAAGAAAGAGATTTATCTGAAATTATTCATAATGTTAAACAAGAAATGAAAGAAGCATGGAAGATAGTTTTTGTGCAACTTTCAAATCATTGGAAGGAGATATCAATATAATACTATAATACACACTGAATTATAATAATTCAATATTTAATTATCACGACTAGGAAATCCTTGACTCAAAATAGGTTTTTATATTTACTACAATCTGGTAGTTAAATTAAGATAAAAACATAGAGTGATAACGTGTAAGACTAACTAAATTCGCTGAATCAAAAACATTCTAAAATAATAATTTCTAAAAAGGATATTTTTGAAAATTTTTTTTATTATTAACAAATTTTGGAATCAGAATAAACATCTTTGTTATATCAGTCACTCTTATTTATAGAGAATTGTATTAATAAAAGTTTATAGAAAATAGGTTTTATTTGATAAAACTTCAACTGAAACACAACCCACAGGATTAGTTTTTAAGTAAAAAAAATCATTTAACCTTCTGATATTCGTACGAAACCACAATTGATCATTTCCCATTTTTTTCAATGAGTTGATAATAAATTAGGATACATCAACGATTGTCTTCTAATCCGTTCGTCAGGAATTCAAACGTTCATTTGATAAATAACATTTTGGATATTTAAATCAGGATGGCGAATTGACCGAGGGCCCAGGAATTTAATTAAAAACCTGAGTTTACTTCTGATCGCAGTAAAATTTAAGTATTATTCTTTTAATAATTATCTTTACTATAAAAGAGAAAGTATTTTTATTTTTCCCATTATAAAAATATCTTTTTGTATTTTTTTTGTTGACTAGGAAATGACCGAGAATTTAAAATCGTCTGTCGAATCGCCATTACTCTAAATTCTTAAAATTATTTAAGTGGAAGAAATCAAATGATTGGTCAATTACTGATGACATGACTTTGTTACATTTAATTATAATATAATTAAAATAATTAAAATACTGAAATGAAACTGATTCCATTTCATGGAATTCAACTAAATGATGACTTCTTTCGAAATAAATTTATTCTGCATTCTTGAAGTGAACTTCAAATATTCACAGGACGTCTTTTGTACTTTAGACAACAATCTCTAATTCACATTTTCAACACTTCGACTTAAACTATTTAAGAATTATACCTTCTGGTCATATTATGTTGAAATACGTATTAATAAGAATTTTGCAAGGTTTATACGAAATCCTACTTTTAGGGGCTCTGTTAACTCCATAAAAAATTGCATTGTCTTGTTTTAATAAATAGAAATAGGAATATAATATTTGAAATACATACATATTTGGTGAAATTAGACAAGTGGATTAAACAGGACATCTAAAATTTGAATTTCGTTTCTATATATGTACTTGCTTATTATTAAGAGGGGTTATGAGATACAGCATGGCAACAATGATGTATGTTACAGGACCTTAGAGAGATTGGTGTGTATTAAGTGCAAAGAGCAAAAACGCCGACTACGATGGAGTTTCTAACAATGATGCAGTGAAATACTGCTTCTTTTCCGCTTCTTCATTTTCATTCCTCACTGATGGGCCATTTGCTGCCTGCTCTTCTTTATTCTCGTCGCCTTCTTAGCTTGCATCGTACCTTTTAGCTGAGCTAACAAATTGAAGAAGGAAGAAGTTTCTGTGAAGGTAATACAATAATAGTAACGTAATAAAATTAGTTTATAATTTGGGAAAACAAGTGTTGTGATTTTCTGTTGGGTTTACAAATTACTTTTGGATTTTTTTTTCTTACTCTTTTCCCGACTCTGCTCTGAGTTTTTGAAGAAATGTTTATTCAATAATCATAGCTTTCTAGGTTTACGTAAGTAGGCCCTCCTTGAATTTATAAAACGGGACATGAAGGACGAAGCACCGTGTTTTGAATAAATAAAAAATCCTGAAGTATTAGTTATGCTTATTATGATTAAAGAAATTTCATCATCATCGTGTTCCGGTGGCTAGAATTTTTGTCAACATCTCATTTTAGGGAAGAGACTGCATTTCCTTCGCTACTTGAGACAATTAGTTTCAAATTTTAGAGGAATAACAAATGGAAAATTTGCTTGTCACGACGATACCTTTTCTTTTTTATGTATATATATTATTTGGAAACCTGGTTTTTCAAGCTACGCCCTCTTTTCTCATTGTTTAATCCAAATTAAGTTTATAGATTTTGTTTTCCATTTCTTAAGGAAATTTTAGCTTTGAGCTTTAAGAAGGTTTTTTTTAATGTAAGCAAAGTTGAATGAAAGAAATTTTCAGTGACTTCATGCACAAATTTTTAATTTGTAGCTGGTTCTGCAAAAATGAAGCTCATCTTAATATATACATCGTATATCGTCGAGTTCACCCTCATCTCTGAGAATTAAAAGATGTTTCTAACATTGTTATTAAAGCTGATTTATTCCTGTGTGATGATCAGGAATATATTTTTTATTCACTGTATATTATCTTTTGAATTGGAGGTTTTTAATGAGAATTCTAAAATTAAATATTTTTAAATGATGAAAGAACCTAGGAAGGAAGATTGCCTGGAACTTTTCTTTCAGGTTCTACTTATAAGAGTTAAAACTTTCAGAATTATATTAATAATTATGAATTGCGGAAAATCACTGGACACTGATTGAGAGCAGTTTCGTTTATCTATACTTTAATATTAATGAGCGGCTTTATTTTTTCGATGCTGACATTTTTCGAGAGTGATATTTAATTTCGATGAGAAAAAATTAGATGCATGGTTTGTATTTGATCTACAAGTTCCATTGGATGAACATTGATAACAGCTCACCATTTGGAAGTTCGATAGCCTCTTATGTTAGCTGGATGAATTTGCAACGTGAACCCTTTTTTGAATTTGAACCCTTTTCCCCTTTTTTTGAAGAGAAGTTTATGTTAGAAAACTGAATTGATTGTTACAATTACCAGATACTGTAACCACTTTAATTACCTGGTTAGATCGAGTTTCTAAAATTCATTTCCTTGAATTTAGGAAAAAATTGTTTTTCCTCACGTAATTCCTGATTTTGATTGAAATTCATTATTTGAGACTTCTTGGATACTTTCAATCTACAGCAGTGAAATTCAAAGAGTTTTTATACTTATATTTTTATTAGATAGAATATCTAATATTTCAGCTTTAAGAAAATTTTATCAGCTAAGATTGAATGGAGGTGTGCATCGGAGTTCAAATGAATCTTCTTGTTGTTTGAACTTTCCTCGGGCTGAGAATAAGTCAAATCAACTAAACTTCGTTCATTTGACTTTGGGGCATTGATTTTGATTTGGATTTCAGTTTTTCTATCGATTATATGGCTTGGTAACAGTTTAAAGTTGTCTCGTTAAAATTTTTGGCGAAATCCTTTCTTTCGTATGTTAAAATTTTATTGTCACTGAAAATAAGCGATCAGGATGTTTAATGAAACCTTGACTTTTAAGATGAATTGACAAACAATTCTACATAAATTTTATGTTTAAAGAAACTCTGTTATACTTTCTAAAAAGAAGATACTTATAAGGTAAAAGAAGTAAACCTGTTGTAAAAACTTGTAAGATTAGGTAGGTAAGTACCTAAATACTTAAACTTTGATTGAAATAATTTAAGAAAGGAGATAATTATATCAACTATATGCAAAATTCTCGGAATGTAGACTCCACCTATAAAAGTTTGATGACTGCTGTAGAAAACAGATCGAAGCTTGTGAGCAGTTTCGGGCAGCACTTTCAACTTCTTATTTCCGGCTGAAGTCTGTTACAGAGGAATGTTTTATATCAACCCAACAGCCACGTCTGCAAAATATTTATGGAGTGATCAATTCTGCGATTCAAATAAGGGTGGACAATCATGGACAGAAAAAGTCTTTACTTTTTTTTATGTGATTTACGCTTCGTTATTTCAGTTGTCATTTTGGTCGAATGGAAAAGTACTAAAGAGGATTTGATAAAAATTGTCAAATTTTAAACTCAATTCTTATATTTTCGATATGCAAAAATGGTAATAGTCAACAATTTCTTGCCAATCACATTTTTATTTTTGTTTTTAATTGAATTTCATTGATTTCGTAAAATTATTTAAATCAATATTTTCAAAATATACCTGATAGTATCAATTTTATTTTTAAAGTTATGTTTGAACAAAGATATAGTTTTGAAAAGTTTCTAGTTTTAGATACTAGATTACTATACAATAGGGTAGTCCAAAAATGCGTAGCTAACATTTTTCTAATGCCAGAGATCAACGATCTCCTACATTTGACTCAAAATCTGAAAAAGAAATGTTCCATTTTGAAAAAATTCAGTTTCCTACGTAAAATGCATGGTGAAAATGACTGAACTTTTTGGAATATTTTTCAGGGTTTGGGAAAATGTAACGGGGAATATACTTATAGAGGCTTATTGAGAATTGTCCAACAAAGAATTTTATGAATCAGACATGATACCCCTAAAACACCTAATGATTATTTTTCTAAAAATTTGAATTTTTATTCCAAATTCGTTAACTCTTAAACAGATTTTTTCAATTATCTGCATGAGTTACAATAAATTTATTTTTTATTCGTATTTTTGAAATAATGTAGGTGTAATTTAACTTTACAATTGATCAATTGAAGAATTAACCACGAGACTCTTGAGCATAAATAAATGTGAGCATATTGTTCATAAACGATAGGACCTTGACACAGTTTTTAAATTGAATGTTCTCAAGTCCGACTTAAAATTGAGGATATTCAGAAAATTGAATAGATTTTAAATCCGCTTAAAAATAAAAACTGAAAATTAGAACCAATTGAAGAATATTTTTGAAAATCATAAAATTGATCATCTCATTGGGTTTTTTTTTTTAGAGATGTTTGAGCTATTACATACTTTATTAATAACACAAGGTGAAAGAAACGCATAAACAATACAATTATAGAGTAAATAATAAGAATTTTAATTTTAGAACGACGTGTATTATAATTTGATACAAATATAAACTAAAATATATTTGGTCTCTAAAAAATTCTGAAGTGACGAATTTTATGGAGTTTAACAAATGAAAGCTACTAAATCATTTTAAGAAATGAATTTGTACAAAATTGAACACAGTGAAACATTTTTCTTCTCTAAAAATTGCTCTTTGTTCTATGTTCTATTTTTCTTTGCATCTATGTAGACTACATTGTATATATATATATATATTTTTTTTATATTGAATATATGTAGTTTATTATTCTTGGGATAAATGTCTATCTTCAATCGTTACTCGTTGAAATTTCGAAGCTAAAAATTTTCTTTTTCTGTTTTATAAATATCCATGATCAATCGTAATTTCTTCAACGCAAGAAATGTGGGTTTCAATGTTTGCGTGTAAGTGTCTTATATACATAAACTCGTGAGGCAAAAGCTTAAGGAACAACTTTTTAAATTAAACAAATCTTCTTTTTATTTTCTTTCTTTTAAAAATACATATACAAGAAAAGAAATCGAAGATAACGCTTCCAATGCTGCTAATGAGTAATGATAGGACATTAAAAAATACTTAAAAGTTTAAGCTTAGCGTGGTGACGACCGGGAAACCCCAAAAGATGACCGGGAATTTAATTTAAAAATCAGGAGTTTGCTTCTGATCGCAATAAAATTCAAGTTTTCGTACTTTTAATAATTATTTATACTATATGAGATTTTTATATTTTTTTCATTATTAAAAAAGAGCATCTTGCCATTTTTGTCTCCATTGTGTTGTAAGATGTTTAGAATGAATGTCATGAATGAAAATAAATCTTTAATTGACCGAGAAATGACCGGGAATTTGAAATCGTCATCCCGAAACTTTAAAATTTCTAAAATACAAATTACATTCCATAAAAAAGAGTCGGTAGGGATATTTATTAGTTTATATAATGCACCTTTTAATAAAAATAATAACAACAGAAATATCACAACATTAATCTCATCTGTGGTGTTGTTTCATACACTTCGTTGGAATATGGTCGTAATTTCTCCATATCTTAAATTGCAGATAAATATCAGACATCAAAATGAGTGTCATAATTAGGCTACAAAATTTGGCGTGGTCCGCTAACGCCCTGGACATTCGCCAGTTCTTTCGAGGACTCAGCATTCCTGAAGGTGGTGTACATATCGTTGGTGGTGAACTGGGAGATGCTTTCATAGCATTTAGGTGAGACATTCAAAAAGAAAACATGAAATTCTATTTATACATTAATTCCTGGTAATAAGGGTTGAATTTAAAATAATTGAGCTGTGAAGTTTTATCTACTTTTGTGCTCATTCAATGAACACTTTGTTTCCTGAAAGCAAATATGATTTGTTTTCTGATAAAGAAAGCGCATTAAGTCATTAATTGATTGATTTATTATAATGATATTCTGAATAATTGTGATAACAAAATTTAATTGTGCTCACTGCAAGACGCGACTTTCCAAAGCAGTGATTATCTTAGTCTTCAATAAAATAAGTTTTACCTATTATAAATTAATCGATGTTCTTATTGCCTTTTGAAATAAATCTTTCATTATTTAACCTCAAAAAATATTCATAAATTTTTAAAATTATTTCAATATAAAATTTAATCTCATCATTCATATTTTTAAATAAAATGTATTAATATTAGATTATTGGATTTTTACGACTCAAACTTTTTACTGTCTTACATCAGCTTTGAATTTTGATATTTTAAAGACTTGCAGATGAAAACGAAATTTTTCAATATTTCATATAGACATAACTTCCTTACATTTAGTTAAAATGATTAAAAATTTCTAGAAATCTTTAGAAACCTATATAGAATCTCAAAGAATGTCTGGAATTTTTTTTCCTGACTTCTCTAACACGTGATCACCTTGTGACGGCTGATATAAAACTTTAAAAGTGACAAGTTTTAATTAAAAACAATCAATATTGAATAATTTTATATAAAAATCTTATTTTTTAAATTCATATAAATAAAACATCTTTTCCTTTTATTAATTTGCCTACAGTACCGATGAGGACGCTCGTCAAGCAATGATGCTCGATGGTGGCAAAATAAAAGAAATGAAGATTAAACTCCTCCTGAGTTCCCGTACAGAAATGCAGAAGGTCATTGAGACAGCTAGACAACAAACTCTTTCCCTGCAGTCATTCATGCAGGCCACACCTGTGCCTGTCGTGCCAGCAGTGCAACCAAAGCAGACTTCACCCGAGGCTCGAAGAGAAAAAGAGCGAGACAACGAGAGTGAATTAGGCAAGGACCGAAAAGAAAGAAGAGATAAATCTCGTTCTCGAGACCGCTCCAGGTCCCGTGATAAAGGTCGCGGTGAACGTGACCGTCGCGATCGAGACAGAGACCGTGATCGTGATCGCGACAGAGGACGAGAACGCGGAGGTCGTAGGTTTGATCGAAGCCGATCTCGTGATCGCGACCGTGACAGGCGAGACAGACGACGTCGTCGTGATCGTTCAAAGTCACGTGATCGCACCCGATCTAAAGATCGCGATTTAAAAAGAAACAGTATAGGCGATCCAAGACGTAAAGTTTCCAACGAAGAAGAAACCACTGACATTGTCTGTGTTGGTCAATTTGCCAAAGAGAAATCCGCACCCTCTGGAAAGAAACCTTCTTTGCCAGAGAATGGAGTCTGGGAAGTTCCACCTCGTGCTCAACAAATGCAAGCTGGAATGATCGCTCCGAATATTCTAGGCGCTGGAATTGCCGCTCTTTCTACTCAGGATAGCGATAGAGCATTTGGAAATGCAATTTTAGGCAATTCATCTTCAATTTTACAACCCAATCAATTCGGTCTCAATGGTTTGAATGGTGTGGGAAATCTGATGGGGGGTCGAATGCCAGGTTTAGGAATGAACGCACTCACGCAGGGTTTGGGAAATAACATTTTGCCTGGAAACAATAACATGGGGCAAATGAATAGAGGGAGAGAACCCTGGTCTGATAATGGAAGAATGGATTCTGTTAGATTTCCGAACAGACCAGGACCTTTTGGATCTCAAGATAATTCTAACTCGTTTAATAACGGAAATTCAGGTGGTTATCGTCCTGGAATTAGACCGAATAATACGTTTATGAACAAGGTTCAAGAATTAGATAGTAGGAGGAATCCTCATGCCTTCCAGGCAGCACCCTTTAAAAGTGGTTTCGATAAATCGAATGATAGATCTATGGACAGATCAGGCGATAGGTCAATGAAGAGGGGGGGAAATAATTCACGTTTTGGACAAAACGACAGTGGATCTTCTGAAAGTGGAAATTGTGTTGAGGTACGCAATATGCCTCTCAATGCTAGTTATAGCGATGTTCGTCACGCATTCCAGGGACTTTTTATCAGAAAAGATGGACTAAAGTTGATCAACGACAATCACGGAAATCGAGTAGGAATCGCTTATATTAAATTTGGAAAGTCAGATGGAAAGGAGCAAGCCCTTAAAACTACGAGATACGTTCGTGGTTCTGAAGTGGAAGTTCTACATTTGGATGAGTCATTATTTGAAAAGGCGATGGATTCCTATCCCATGAGTGAGAATAGGGATAACAATAGGTCTGGATTTTCCTCAAGTCGGGAAAAGCATTCCGAAAGAGACGAAAATTTTTCCCCAGTGAGTAAGGGGGATTCTAAGGATTCGCCGAAGGAGGAAAATGTAGAATTTTCTGGAGAAAAGAAGGAGACTAAAAAAGAGGCAGAGATGGGAAACTCACAAACAAATTCGTCTTGTATTATTTTGACCGAATTGCCTTCTTATGCCAAAGAAATGGACATTGGAAATCTCTTTCAAAATTCGAAAATCAACGATGTTTTTATCAAGACAACAGAAAAAGCTGGTGTTACAAAATATGTAGGATACGTTTATTTTGCAAAAAAGGAAGACGCAGAGAAGGCGCTCACGATGCCGCTCAAAATTGGACCCAAGCAAATTACCGCTGCTGCTCTTGGACAACAAGAATTTGAAAAAGCAAAACGGGATTTTGAATTAGATACTGGTAATAAATCGGAGTCTGATTGTATTATTATGAGAGGACTTCCTTATCAATCGAGTGATCGGGATATCTTGGACTTCTTCTCCGATATAGGAATTGTACCTCATAGGTAAGGATTTTACGATATGATTTCAACCATGATTTTATTATTAGGTTCTGTAAATTAGGTTTACATATTTGCCTTATATTAAATCTAAATGTCTTTTTCAGGATACACATGATGTTGAATCAAGCAGGGAAGCCAGCTGGTGAATGTTTCTGCGAGTTTGATACGCCAGAAGAAGCTATTCGCGCAATCGGCAAAAATGGATTACCACTCGGTAAAAACGTCCCAACGATAATGTTGGTGTCCAGGAACAAAATGTTAGAAACCCTAGGACTCGCTGATGCTCAGTCAGCTCCGCCATCAATCCAACAACCACCACATCACTTCTCTATGCACCATCACCCTATGCATGAGATGCGACCAAGATTCTCTGGACCTATGCACCATCCTCGTTTCGGTGGTGGGTATGGACCTAGGGGACCGCCTCCAGGGATGATGGGAATGCCGAGACACATGATGCCACCCAGACACCCTCCTCCTGGACCCATGGACTATGTGGAAGGTTTCGGAAAACCAGGCTGCGTCGTCTCCCTCGAAAATGTTCCTTTCAAGGCCAATATTGACGAGATAATAGAATTCTTTGGAGACTATGAAATAAAACGTGAACACGTTATTCGACGATATAACGAACAGGGGATGCCAACAGGCGATGCCCGAGTTTGCTTCCAATCACCGGCTGAAGCTCAACGAGCTTTGCGAGAAATGAAGCTTTGCAAAATGCGTGATCGTACGATATATATGAAGATTGCGTGAGAAGATTCTTCAGTGGAAGGTGATGAGAATCTTCTTTAAAAAATGGGATTCTAAAAAACGATGAAGATGAAAAAAATACGAAAAACAAATAAGAGATGAACTCAGAGTGATTGAAGCGATACTTTAATCATAAAAGAACTCTGCGCTATTCAAATTAGCGCCGAGAATCATTCCTTTCGTTTTATCAACCGAAGTAATTTGTTTTAAGCAAGTCGTGATACAATTAAGCAGGTTTTGAAGATTTGCTTAATATAATTAGGTTACTTATTTAACTTTAATTTAAAAATTGTATATATTTTTTCGATTATACACAGCTTTCTTATGCTTTCGAAATTCATAGAAGCGAAATATTTTCTATCGTCTTCATCTTGTAGTTTAAGTTATTTCATTATGATGACATCAATGTATTCTAAATGTCAAGCTTTCATTGACAATGTAAATAATAAAATGTTACTAGAATTAATCTCGTGATATTCTTATTACCAGGAATCCATGCCTAAAGTAAATGGCTAAAGAAGATGAAAAATTACATAGTAACTTCGTTAGGATTTTATTTTAGTTCAGATTATTAAAATTCAAAATATTTTTATTTTTGTATTTCAACTTTCGTCTGAATCAAGTTCAAAAACCGCTTCAACCAAAGAGCAAAGAGCTTTGAATCGGTACATTAAAAACGCATTAGGTATTGAATGAAATTTAAAAGGACAAACAATCTCTATCTGAAATCGAGCGTGTGAATACTCTACTAATGAGTATGCGTTTACTTTACAAATAATGTATGAGTTCTGTATAAGAGTACAATACAATTTTGAAATCTTGTAAGTGTCCTAGTAAATTTATTTTTTCGAATAAATTTCGGGATATTAATAAATTTATATTGAAACTGAAAGTTCATTCTTATTCCTTTTTTGAAACCTTTTACTTTATTTATTATTTCCATTTAATTATCTGATTTGAAATTTAAATGAATATTTTTGAATTATAAATTTCTGAATTGCAAAATAAAGAAATTTCTATTTGCTACAGTTTGTCAAGTGATCGACCCTGCCTAAATATTGAGTCACGAGTTATTTCTGTATGATTGGAATTTTTATTTTATCGTTTTCTCTCATACTTTTAATCGCTAAGTAATATTTTCAAATATTGATGATTTTTCTATCATTAAGTATTTCCTCATAATTATTTTTCTATAATTTTTTTTATAATGATTTTCCTAAAATTGTTTCAATTAAAAAAATTTCTTAAATGTATGATATTTTCCCTATCATACACGAACGCATCCACAATCAAGTTTCTTCCTCATGCACTGTGCATTCTGCTCCCACATATTGGATATTGCTCAGTGAGCCCCTTCCAAAGAAGCTCCTTCATTCTCTCAAATCACACAAGTGCACAAACCCGGTAAAGCATTTCGTTTGTGGTCACACACACACAAGCACATGTTTTAAGTTCATACGAGCTGGCGCCGTGGGAGGACTGCCAGTAAATGAGTAAAACAGCCTCTGGCACTCCATCGAGAGCGAGAGGGAAGGTCCGTGTCAGTCTGGAAAGCTGAGAAGTGAGATTCGCGTTGAAGTTCAGAACCTCAGTTACTCATTCTGGACACCCGACACACTGTTACTCAGTAGCGTTGGTATCAGTCGACCAGAAAAGACGAGTTCTGTGTACTTTATTAAGTCAATCCCATCATCCTAGAACCAGTGAACAAGCGAAGAAGCTAATAAGGAATATACAAGAAAATCAAATAAAAAATATAGAGTGATTCCTCAATGCCGGTGTAGCTGTTTCTCAAGATCTCAAAAAGAATCAAAAATAAAGGAATGACAGTCTACAGGATGATTGCCGAAATTGCTTGAACTAATCAGTAATGAGGCACTGTAAAAAAATTTCTTGTATATATCCACTGCGTTTTTTTAATTTTATTAAAACTTGTAAAATAACTGCGTTCAAAGTAGTGAACTTCCAACTGGGAAAAGTAAAAACATCTCGTTAAGTGTAGCGGTTTTAAAAAATATTGGGAATGTTTTAAAATTTGCTTTTAATTCGCTTTCTTTACTTTCAGAGGAAAATTCCCAAAATTTTGTAAAACTACTACATTTAAAGTGATATATGTTTTTACTTTTCCCATATGAAAATGCACTACTTTGAACGCAGTTATTTTACAAATTTTGGTAAAATTACAAAAACGCAATTAGTATTTACAAGGAATTTTTTCACAGTGTGGGTATATCAAAAAGCTCTGGAAGTTTTAGAGCTCTAGAAAGAAAAAAAGCCTCAGGAAACTGAAGAATTTGGCAGGTCTTCATCTTCAAGATCTTTAGTATTTAGGTACAGAAATCTTCAACTTTCCAAGATGAAGAAATATTTTATTCTCATGGTCCTATGCACTGGAATTCCTGGACTGCTCTTCCAGGATTATAGGGGACCAGAAGCAAGATCAAATCAGTGTCCTCTTAAGTGCAGTTGTTTACTCGATACAGTCAGGTGTACTCTTCAGAAGCTGACGAGAGTGCCTCAGATTCCGCCTGATACTGCAATTCTGTAAGTTAAATGTTAATTAATACTAATTAAATAATAATTAAATATTTATAAATATTCATTAAGGAATACACCTACGTAAGAATTTCACACCTTTTAATACAAATGAAGAAAAAAATAAATAAATTTATGTTGACATTACAAATTTATGATCGTTTCGAGAAAGTGAAGTTTCTAAGTAAAAAAATATATGAATATTCTCCCAGTGTCAGCAGTCTATTCACAGAATTACGTGGAATCTATAAATGCAACTTGAGAATTAGAAACCGAGACGTGACTAGAACGAACCCAACGTTTTGAAATAAGGCATCAATTATTTTGTCGTGAAACTGTCGTAGAATTTTAAAAAGAATTTTAAGATATTTTTAGAATAATTCACATCAAATTTCCACATCTTCTTCGTCAAAGAAGCTATTTCTTTTTTAAACACAATTGCGATTCTTGAGATAGTTAAATATTTGTTTCACAAGTAATTAGATTTGTATAAAATAAGAATATTTGAAAAATATATTTCTTCTGAAATAGTTCCCTTTTTACAGGGACTTGAAATACAACAATATCGCAGATATACCGCCAGGAACTTTCCAAGGTCAACAAAAATTGCACACCTTATTAATAAACGATAATCATCTCAGACATTTGAGGAAAGATACATTTAGCGGAATCCCAAACTTGAGAATTTTGTACATCTACAAGAATCAAATCGAGAGTATAGAACCTGGAGCTTTCAATAATTTACCGAAACTGGAGCATCTCTATCTTCATTATAATTACTTAACCGAAATAAGGCCGGGCACGTTTAGCAATTTGCCAATGCTAGATAGACTCTTCCTGCAGCATAATGATATTCATCGAATAGCATCGGATGCATTTGAGAATATAGGACCCATGACTCGATTGCAATTGGATAGCAAAGCTCTAGAATGTACCTGTGATTTGGTTTGGCTAGTCGAACGCCTTAAAAAAATCCCTTTAAACGAAGTGAATGCTGTTTGTAATTCGCCAATAGCCATGAAGGGAAAACGTCTAAGCACCATGTCGTCTGATGATTTTCATTGCTGTAAGTAGATTTTTAAATTCTCTTTATTTAAAGACCCTGTAAGGCCCTAACGAAAGCTTCGGATAATAATATTAATAAATTCTTTTCAGCAAAACCAGAAATCATGGAAGGTCCCACGGATGCAAAAGTCGACATCGGAGGAACCCTAACATTCACCTGCAGAGTATCAGGAGATCCAAGACCGGACGTAAAATGGATGCGAGACTCCTCAGAAGTAGAAATTGATAGAGAGAGATACCAAATTAGGGAAGATGGAACCCTCGTAATTTCCGACGTGAATGAAGATGATATAGGCGAATACGAGTGCATAGCACATAATGACATGGGCTTCACCAATTCTCGAAAAGCCAGAGCCCTAATTACAGTCTCATCTCTAATTCGTTTCACAGAAATTCCATCATCTCAAACAGTTGAATCTGGGGTTGATGTATCTTTCATCTGTAGAGTCGAGGGTCAACCAACTCCAGTCATTGAGTGGTGGAGAAATGGGAAACAAATTGCACCCCAAGGTCGCTTCTTGATTGAACGAAACGGAAGTGTCTTGAAAATTAAAGCTGTTAAACAGAGCGACTCGTCAAGATATATCTGTCGTGCCAAAAGTTCAGAAGGACTTGCAGAAGCTAGTGCTGACTTAAATGTACTTCAGAAAGACTTTAGACCACCAGAATTGACTTATGAACCTCAAGATATGGAAGTGGAAAAAGGAGCTTCGATTGAAATACCTTGCAGGGCTGAAGGCAATCCTAAACCGACGATTCAGTGGAAGAAAGATGGAAGTGCTTTGGATACTAACAGAAATAGTGCTTTAAATAGAACCAAAATCAGAATTTCGAGAGGTGGCAGTCTTTATTTATACAATGTCTCTGCTCAAGACGCTGGCAGGTTTGTAGTTCCATGTTCAAGACTAGGTACTTTCAAGATTTAGAAATATTCTTTTAACATTGAATGTTTTCACTTCCAGATATGAATGCTCAGCAATCAACGAACATGGTCGTGCTACAGGTCAAGCTCTCCTTCGAATTAGAAAATCAGAGACAAGCGATGCGATAGTTCTTCGAGCTTTTCAAGAAGCTACGAATGAAATAGATCGAGCAATTAATAACACTCTGCAATCACTGTTCAGTGGTAGCAAAAATTCTCATCATTATAAGGATCTTTTTAGAATGTCAAGATTTCCTCCTGCTGAGGGGAGAGCTGCAGCTCGACCAGCCGAGTTGTTTGAAAGAACCCTTCAAAATGTTCGACGTCTTATAAAAGCTGGAAGAGCTGCGAATGTTACTGATCAATTCAGCTATGAAGAAGTCCTCTCTCGCGAGCAGGTAACTATCAATTATTTACACATCCACTCGAATTAGTATTAAAACTAACTATTGCATTTTCTTTCACAGCTGCAAGAAATTGAAAGACTCTCAGGCTGTACAGCTCATAGAAGAAAGGACGACTGCACGAACATGTGTTTCCACAATCGCTATCGAACCATCGATGGGAAATGTAATAATATACAAAATCCAACTTGGGGTTCTTCTTACACTGGTTTCCGTAGAATTCTGAAGCCCATTTACGAGAACGGGTTTTCAACCCCAGTTGGTTGGGACAAAAATCGTCTATACTACGGTTTTCCAAAACCAGCAGCAAGATTAATATCAACTTCTCTCATCTCAACCCACAATATCACATCTGATGATCATATAACACACATGGTAATGCAGTGGGGACAATTTCTCGATCACGATCTAGATCATGCCTTACCGGCTGTTTCGAGTGAAACCTGGGACGGCATTGACTGCAAAAAATCTTGTGAAAATGGTGAACCATGTTTCCCGATGGAAGTACCACCCGATGATCCTCGAGTAAAGAACAGAAGATGCATCGACTTCTTTAGAACTAGTGCTGTCTGTGGGTCTGGAGAAACCAGCATCCTCTGGGGTAAATTGACTCCTCGAGAACAGTTGAATCAGCTTACTAGCTACTTGGATGCATCTCAAGTCTACGGGTACGAAGATGCTGTTGCTAGAGACCTCAGAGATTTAACAACCGACCGTGGATTGTTGAGAGAAGGGCCAGTATTTCCCCAAAAAAAAGCTCTTCTTCCTTACGCTGCAGGACAGTTTGTAGATTGCAGAAGAGATCCTCTCGAGAGTTCGATTAATTGCTTTCTCACTGGTGATTTTCGAGCTAATGAACAAGTTGGTTTACTTGCTATGCACACAATTTGGATGAGAGAACATAATCGCATTGCTCGAAGACTTTATGAAATAAATCCACATTGGAGAGGCGAGAAACTTTACCAAGAAGCTAGGAAGATCGTCGGTGCTGAGATGCAATATATCACTTTTACTGAATGGATTCCCACAGTCCTGGGAGCAAGTACTGATGAACTTTTGGGTCCTTATAGAGGATATGATCCTAATCTAGATGCAACGATATCGAATGTCTTTGCGACTGCTGCTCTCCGATTTGGTCATTCTTTGATCCAACCTAGATTAGAAAGATTGAACGAGGCGTTTATATCAATTCCTGAAGGTCCTTTGGATCTCAGAGACGCTTTCTTCTCACCCTGGCGTTTGGTAGAAGAAGGTGGGGTAGATCCCCTTTTAAGAGGAATGTTTGCTACTGCTGCGAAACTTAAGTTACCAGAACAGAATCTTAATATTGAGTTAACTGAACAACTTTTCAGAACAGCTCATGCTGTCGCTTTAGATCTCGCTGCGATGAATATTCAGCGTTCTAGGGATCACGGGATTCCTGGGTATTTGGAATGGAGAAAATATTGCAATATGTCTAATGTAGAAACCTTTGATGATCTTAGAGGGGAGATTAGTAATTCTAGGGTTCGACAAAAGTTGAGAGAACTTTATGGTCATCCTGGCAATATAGATGTTTGGGTTGGAGGAATTCTTGAAGATCAGCTGCCAAATGCTAAAGTAGGACCACTTTTCAGATGTCTTTTAGTTGAACAGTTTCAAAGAATGAGAAACGCTGATAGATTGTGGTATCAAAGTTCATCGACTTTCAAGAAAGAACAACTTAATCAGATCAAGAAAACGAGTCTGGCAAGGATAATTTGTGAGAATGGAGACAATATTACAAGAATTCAGAAGAATATTTTTGTCCTACCGAGTGAAGATAATCCTTTTGTTTCTTGTGATGAAATACCTTCGATAGATTTGAGGATGTGGAACGAGTGTTGCGAAGAATGCGATGATCAGACGAATATTATCTCCAGATTTAGAAGAAGTACTGCCTTGAGATATTCAGCTAGTGAAAGTTTGGTTAATAGGTTCAGCTTTTCGCCGGAATCCAGTCAAGAGGAAAAAATAGAGTTTATTCATCATTTAATAACGGAAACCGATCAAAAGAATAAAATGCTGAAAGAACTGATGAACGACGTTTCTGATAAGATGTTTGAAATTAAGTCGTTACTTAAAGAATTAGAAGATAAGGAGGACTTGAAGTAAAGGATTTCACACGTAGAAAATTTCGAGTTTGAGTGCAGAAAATTATTCAGAAATTTAAGAAATAGGTTTTAGTTAATTTTAGTGTTAAAGTTATTAATATTTTGGAGAAAAAAGTTTCAAAAACTTTTCTCCAGATTGTACCACAAGCATTTCTTACTGTGCCAGTGCCATGTCGTTAAGAATTTGTACTTTTTAATAAAGAAATTTAACTTAGTTCAATATATATGCCTGAAGTTTGAACCACTGAATACTAAGTAAATTAAATTAAAAGATAAAAAATAACTTTATCCTTTTTTAATTATTAACTATATGTACATAGTTCCCTAAAAGGCATTAAATATTCAAAATCACTATTTTTAAATGAAAATTTATCGAGAAGGAGAAGCTATGAATTTTGTATGTTGACCTCGAGCGATAATCGCACCATCTTCCTTTTTCTTAAGTTCGACCTCTAGAAAAGCGAGCGTTTTTCCAGACCTGATAGTCCTGGCATCAACTAGTACATTATCACCAGGAAATGCTGCTTTCATGAACCTGGAGAGTTTAATGATATTTTTATTTACTTAAATTATGTCTTTTGAATTCAATTTGAAGCCGTTCTAATATATTTTTTTGAGACTTACGTTACGTGTAAATCTACTGAAACACCAGGTGCATTATTTCCATGAGTCATTACGGCGTAAGTGGATATACAGTCAATCAAAGTAGATGTAAATCCACCATGAAGAGATCCTCCCAAATTTAAATGTTCCTCCTGGACTGTGAATTCTGCTTTGCAGTTCCCATCTCCGGCGGAGACTATTTTGATCTGAAATTAATCGTGCATGGTCATAGTTGCTAGTGTTACATAAATATTGGATGACTATATGATTTTCCTGTTTCATAAAACAACAGTATTTACGTTTGTAAACTCTGAATGCATGCAATATAATATTTTGATTATTTAGTGTCGACTAGTCGCCAATTTTCACTAAGTATCATATTATTCGTAATCAGCGCGTTAATTAACAAAATGAATTGCAGTACAATCATAACCTCAAAACATAATTTTAAAATTACTGCAACTTCCAAAATAAAAAAAATATTACTTACATTTTTTAAACATCTTCCAAAAGTGTTCGAGTTTCGCGTTTTATCAAATATTAATTTAACCAATTCAGTTCCTCGAGACGCACTCATGGTTCAATTGTTTTTTGATTCCTGATCTATTTGACGATAAAATCACGATTCATACAATGCTCACAGAAAGAAAGAAATATTCAAAATCCTATAATGACATTTTAAAATTGACTGTTTTTCTTTCTCAGTCAACTTTTAAATTTTAATGATGAATATTTTAGCAGTTTCAAATTGACCCAATTACATACGTTTACATACTAAAGTTGAATAACGAAGAGTGCCTGGCTTCTCGTTATTTATTGACTGAATATTAAAAAATCATGACTTATCACTATTACTTGCTATTACAGATCAAAAGCGCACTATCAAATATTTTTCATATTTTTATTTAAAACCTTTATAACGTTTTACATTCATTTTTTTAGGTTAAGATAAGGGCTGATAAGGGGAATCAGGGGAATGCGAAACGCGAAACTCCACAAAAAAAACCTGAAAAAACCCATGTGTTAGTCACGTGACTTGCAGACGACAAGTTTCTAAAAAAATTCAAAATAATTTCAAGACTTCAAGAATTTTAAGTATTTAAAAATATTTATTCACAGAATAGTGATTTAATTATCTTTAATGTTTGTATAATAGATAATTTTATAAGTTGAAAAGCCATTATTCATAATAAACAAAAATACAATAATTTAACGTTTTAAATAGCACGCGAAAAGCAACCAATCAGACGCAATGCGCGACGCCTGCACAATTGTTTCATAGTGTTCAAACTTCCTCGCGCCTAAATCGGTGACGCCGACAATGTTTACCAGATTATACGCATCTTTAATAATGAGTTTATTTAAGAAAGTGTAGTATAAAGATGCCAATGCCTTTCAAATATAAAAAGGGATTATTTTTTTAAATTTTGATAGTGAGAAATAGTGAAATAACCAGTTAGTTTATCAGGTTTATAATATCTTAACGACTTAGAATGCGACACACTTTTGTCGAGATAATTTTTCTGAATTTCAGGTAATTATTAATTATTTTTAATGTTTATATGTCTAAACATGTTTTTTTGTGATTTTCTATGATTATCTTCACAATTTTAGTTGAAAATTTTCAAAAAAAGATTATCAAGGAAACATAACCTCATGCTGATGGAGATTTCTCTAAGTTCTGATTTCAAAAGACGATTTCCTAGTTTCACTCAAAAAATATTATAATTAAAAGTTAACATTTTGAAGATATAGATTTCAAAATTGTTTTGTGCAAAAAGTATTAAAGTGAAATATTTTTTTCTTCTGTAGGTAAACTTCTAGTCCATGAAGAGCGAAAAAACGTCTAATTATAATATTTGTTGAATAAAACTATGAAATAGAATTTTAAGGTTTGAACTTGATCCAATATATCTTAAATGGTATATTACAGTTACTGATTTTAAATATCAAGAAATCAAGAAGATAGTAAAAGATGATTGTTATCAGTTTTACATTTTTATTTCGAAACATTGGACCCTTTTTAATTTAAATTTATGCACTTAGAAATAATTATTTACTTTACAAAATTCGTGCCGCATTAATCCCAATATTTTTTCTAGTATACTGAAGAATTAAGTTTTAAATTACTTTATATAATTAAATAAAGGAAGCTTTATTTCGCCAAGCTTTAGTTTTCACGTATATAGTTATTGTCTTTATATTAGTTCTTCAAAATTAATTAATAATCAGTCCTATTATCGCCGCTGTTCCTGACAGTATATAAAAATTAATTCTTCTTTTATTTTCTTAACATAAATTTCAATTTAATTATTTTTCGGATTTTGTATCCTTTACTGGAAGACCACGATTATTTAGAAGATGATTTTTTTCGTTTTTCAAAAGTTTTGGTCCCTCTCCAACACGTGTGTGAATCGTGTATTTAAATTTTCCAGGCAGTTGTTGATCTACATTAATTTTCTTCAGCAGATCCTAAAATTTATTATTTATTTTGTTATTAGATTGTCTTAACTACTAAATATGGGTTTCACATACAAGAATAAAAGAATACCTGTGAAAGTTTTACTGGTACAACAGGAATGCCCTTCTTGTATTCAATTATTGCATCAGTTGGAGGTGGAAAGAAATAATCCAGAACTGCACTAAATTCAGGAACGTCTTTTTCCAGGAGATAGAGAGTTGGATTGGGACCAGCATCAAAAGTGTAAGCCACCTAAAATTTAAAACAAATTTGTAACTATAACGTATAATATTTTTCTAAGATAAAATTTTAATGTCGAGCCGTAAAACAAATTAAGCAAAACTATACCTTTGTTTCATTTACTGCAGAATTATATTCATGAACTAATTCCACTGTCAGTTGAGAAATATCGTTCATATACGCACATGGTGGATATGTATCTCTGCAAACTGCATGGAATTGATTAGAATCTTTCATAGTTAATTCAGCAAACTTCTCGAAATCTTTTTCCAAAATAGCTTTTTCCATTTGGTTTGCTACTTTTGGAACGATATGTTCAGCTCTGTATTTTAACAATTCAGAAGTTTTGACACTTCTTTTCATCCCTACGGCGCTGGATACTTTCTTCCTTTCATCATTCACCTATATTGAAAATAAATTCTTTTTTTCAATCAAGGCAAACCTTTGAAAATAACATGAAGTCAATATCAATTTTTTTCAATTATACTCACGACTAAAATTAAAATTCTCATTTCTGGCCAAAAAGAAGCTGGAACAATTTGTTTTGCTAAGCTATCTGATCCTTTCGGATCAGAACCCATATGCCATCTTACAAATCCTCCAATTGTACTGCGACAAGCAGATCCAGAACCTGCTCGTGCCACTGCACTGATATCCCCCTTAAATAATATTTTTTAGATTAATAGTTCATTGTATTACACTTATATAATGGCTCTTTTCAATTTTCATTTTGAAGTTATTTTTCGTTGCATAACTAAAATCCTATTATTTTAAAGCTCAATTCTAAATACCTCTACTTTATATAATTTGGCGAGAGCAGCTGCGAAGCATGCATAACCAGCAGCACTTGATGCTAAACCCGCAGCTGTCGGAAAATTATTCTCTGAACAAATATGCAACTTCCACTGCAAAACTTCATTCCCCACTTGAGCTCTTTTCTTCACTAAAAGAAAATAAAAATATTAACAGGATAATCTAATTTATTAAAATCGTTCTTGTTATCACTTACTTTCTAGCAAACAGTTTTGAAGTCTCTTATTTATAGATTCCTCCCTGAAAATATGCAAAATTTATTTAGTTTTCCTTTTAATGACTTAATAATAAGTATTATTATTTGTAATATTTCTATTATCACGCACTTTCCATTTAGCCAGATTTGATCCTTTTTGAAGTCCGGACTTGCCATAATAGTCGTTTTTGCACATAGCTGTAAAAATATAATGTAACTTTTTAATCGTAAAATTATAAGAATCACATACTTAATTTGTTTGTAATAACGAACCTGTTCAGTATCTAAAGTTGCACTAATTGAATCATTGATCGGCAAAATCAAATCCTCGTCACGTTTTCCCCCTGTAAGACAGTTCAATTATGACATTAAATATTTTTTTTTTAAAGATCCAGTTCAATAGTACAAAATAAAAAGGGTAAGATTATTATTTTTATAAAATTTCTGGAATTCGGTATTTTTTACACTCGGGATTTTTGCTGTTCGGTAGAAAGGTGTCACAGATTATTTATGAGATAAACTGACACCGTAAAAAAAATTTCCTATAAATGTACACTCCGTTTTTTTAGTTGTACTATAACATGGAAAATAACTGCGTTCAAAGTAGTGAATTTCCAGTTGTACATTTACAGGAAATTCTTTTTACAGTGCAAGTTACATCTTTAGCTAAATATTTTAATCCAAGCTCAAAGTATGTATTCTAATTTAAATAAGAATACAGATAAATCGTGAAACATATTGTAATTTTTGTAAATCTTTTTACCATAAAATTTATAAAAGATAATATATTATTGGTAATGTATTATATAAAAGATTACACTTACAGTATTTAATAACAGCTATATTTACAGGGGCAATGCAAGTAACGATGGACATTTTTGAATTTTTTTCTCCGTTGCTCATGCGTTTCGTGGGACTACTGTACGGAGCCTGTGCGATGTCAACGTCAACGTCGTCAACCATCATAACCGCATGGCTAGTCCCTTCTTTCCTAGGTCCATGACGTCAACGGTACAGAAAACGGTATGCGCATCTTTTCACCTTTCACCTCTTTTCTCCTCTATGAAACGTGAATCATATTCATCATACCACGAATGAGGTCAAGAAGTCACCACTTTGATACATTTTTTTGAAATCTTTACAGATATTATCTCCTGTCACAAATGTGACATAAAGTAGCATAAATAATACTTTTTGTAGCAAGCGCATTTCGCATACCGGTTTTGGTTTTGGCACTTTGCCCTGCTTTGCCCGTTGTTTCAACAGAACAAGGATTGTGAAGTACAGGGTCGATTTCAGTTCAGTCGATTTGTTCATTCAAGAACTCTCAAGGTCTGACGTCATGATATCTAGATTGAAAAGTTCAGGGACAAACTGTAATACAATTTTCATTTCATTTCAATTTTAGTTTTCTAGAGAAATACTAAATAAATAAGTAGAGAAAAAAAGCTGCCTTTTTTTAGACTGTTTATCTTTAACCAGTTTGAAAATCTCTTCCGTGATTAAATGAAAACATTTTTTTATTTTTGGAGAGATGTTATAATTTTTTCTATTTTAATATTTTGTACGTGCGTTCCTGTAAAGCAGATGGTACTCGATCTTTAGAAAATAACAATTTTTAAAAATAAACCTTGGTTTGAAATCTTAAAAATCAAAAACAAAACCTTTAAAATGATAATGTAAAATATAACATTTGAGAAATTGTGCAAATACATTTTCAAATTAAATCCTCGATGAGTTTTTAATTGTTTATCACGTAAATAAAGAATTGCTGAGGGCTGGTGCCATCTGATGACGCTATTTCACATTTGGCGCACAATTTAAAAGATGTGTAGTTGCTAGTTGTCGCTTTTTCATTCATTATTATCAAACATTAATGTAGAAAATTTGAATGTGTGCCTATTTTAATGTCAAACAATTCAATTAATTCTTGGGGCACAAGGATCTGTAAATTATGAAAATAATGTAAATATTATTTAAAAATCTTTATATCTAATTGTTTCAGGAATATCTCAAGATAATTAATTTTTATCAGAAAAATCTGCATACTGGTGTTTCTATAGGAAAGTTATATAAGTATTTTAAAAAATTTTGATTGTAATAAGTTCATAACTTTTAAATTAATTTGTTAATTTTATATTTCAATCTTCATTGCGGGTGTACTGGATAACTTTGTCTGGATAACTTCAATTTAAACTGAACAATGTAAACTGAGTCTCAAATTAAAATCAACTCTTTAGATCATGAAGACATACATCCAAGAAGCTCCTCCAATAAATAAACTAAAAAAAAACTTGCCCCAGACCAAACTCGGTCGACATTTGCCCTTGAACACCTACAAGCGGGGTAGTAGTATGAAATATAACTTATACCCCAATAATAAAACTCCTCCAGGTGTCTTTACACTACAATATAGTATTGCAACCCCATAATGCCTTCTATATAGCTTCACCTGGCTTCACCTTCTGATAAATTTTTCATACATCATATGATATTCTACCACCCTACCTAGCATTTCTAACAAAGTCTTTCTTCCTCAGGTTGAGTAACCGTTCACCCTCTCACTTGACGTCGCTCGACTATCTTTTGCTGTCTTCCTCCTTTGGAAAGAGACCAGCTAACTCACCCTCTTTGAACCTACAAGACCAAGCGAGACACTGAACATTCTTGACGTCAGACCTCTCTCTCTCCTTGGTGCCGCTCAAGTCTCAAGAAAACCAATCGAGTCAGCGAACCTCCAGAGTTGCGGGGATCTTGGCAAGGCAGCACGTCTGTGTCTATACTGTCTATAGCAGTCCGCGGCTGCACATAAATGCATGGACGAGTTTTCAGTGCGTGCGATGCCGATCACGCCGCCGGAGGGGTTGTTTTCCTCGGATTTCGTGAGTGACTTCAACAAAAGCACGTGTCCGCGTTGCTAGGATAAAGAGGAATGCGCGTCATGTCTCCCCCTTGAAGACTTTCTGTTTTCACAGTGTGTTTCACTGATCATTTATTGCCGTTTAACTCAGCTTGTTCTCACCTTTCCATAAAATTCAAATGAATCGTGACGCAGCAGCCAACTACTAGGGGCCAGAGAACTTCAAGGCAACGTGATGCGGACCAACGTGATCAGCCTTTCAATGGATAAACCTCTTTTTTTCATCACTTCACACAATCCACGGATCAGACCTGATGAGACCCAATTTCATCGATTGTGATTTAGTCAAGTTTTCTGCCGATACCAGGTTCATCTATCATTTTATAATCAGCGAAGACACTCTCTTGGAAACGTTTTTCATTTTTAAACATACACTATTAGATAAATTCGTATTGAAATATATTTTGTGAATTTCATACGATGTATCTTCAATTTGAAGCACACTTTTAATTCCACCTTGTGTATCTTATGAAATTCATAAAGACTTATTGAATTTATATGAAACATTGCATACTTGCTTGATATACTTCTCTGAAGTTTAATATAGATTTAATACAGATTTTTCTAATAGTCTTGAGAATCGAAGGTGCGTTACTGAGTTCGACCTTCATCTCTGGAGCGTTGACCCACCGGACAGTGCGGTAAAAGAATAAAACAATGGGCTCTAAAGCGTTTGTGGTAAAGATAGTGCAGTTGAAGACCCTGAGAGGCAAGTGAACGCTGGTGCCTGGTGGCTGGGTATCTTTCCGTGTGTTTAACGACGATTTTGATAGGTGCAGCTTCCGTCCAAATCGGCACAATCGCCTGAGCTCTCCCTGGTCGTGGGCACTATCATCCTCTTCCAAGAAGAGAGAAGCCAGTCTTCTGTCCTGTGATGGAGTGTCGGTGTTGGTCACTACTACACTTCGTGAATGTGTACGTATATCGCTTCAGCGGCCGGCGTTGGCCGCATGTCCCTGGCCGGCTCCATGCTGCTTCTGGGGAACTCCGTCTCAAACCCACCTAAGAAATACATTCACCTAACTAATTTATTTCAAATTTAGATGCCTTACTGTACAGTTCAAAACAGATTTAACTCATAAATACACTACCAGTCAGAATTGTGAGTTTCCCCGTTTTTCGATGATCGTTTAAGTACTCTTAAATTTAATTACAACAAAGATTACATTTTTTCTTTTAATTAAGTCAAAAGATATGAAAATTCTGTTTAAAATGAACCCAGGACGAAGTCATCTTGTCAATTTTTAAAGAGGATATTGCTAAAAATCATCAAATCTCAATGTTTGATAAAAATATCAATAACTTTCGAAATAATCAATATTTTTAAAATTTCTTGAGCTTATTTTAAACGTAAATTTCTATGGAACTTGACAAATTTATGGGTATAATTTTACAATTATTACTCTGCATTGCGCGAAGACTTAAACTTGGCGCGAAAAAGTTAGACATATTTAAATATTTTTCCTATTGAGAAAAATATTTTTATAAAATAAAATATAGGAAATAATTAATCATGAAGTTTTTGCAAAAATATGTTAAAATTTACGTTTAATTGATTTTTATGTGTAAATCGTGTAAATATGTATTAAAAAAAAAATAGGGTGAGTTCGAGATGGAGTTACCCATTCTTTAATCTGCATTCACATCGGGTTCTAAAGGTTCCGAGTCCGAGGTGATATCGCTTCCTTTTTTTTACATTCTTCTCCCTCTTGTCTTCTCTGCTCGCATCTTCGAACGTCCTGGGAAAGCGCGTTCTAGAGGCTCAATTTATTTTGTATTCTTTAGCCGTAAGCTAGATCTTTGCAGACACCAGATAATTCTGAAAATGTTTCTTAAGTTGTAATTGGAGTTTAAAAGACTAGTTTGGCTTGTTTTTTATTTTAAGATTCGTATTCCAAAGTTCTTTTTGTGCTTGCATGAAACCTGATTTGTTGAAAGAACGACGGGTAACAAAGAAATATGCATGGGCTGAATAATTTAAACTCTATTAGGGAGACTTGTTTCATATTCTATTTATGAAGAGGGTGTTTGCTCATCCGGAAATCTTACACTAGAAAATTTTATGGGGAAATGCTGATCCAGAAATCTAAGTACTTTCATACATGGTTTCAAAACTTGAATGATTTCAAAAGTATTTTCACAATACCGAGAAGGAACTAGAATTACTGGAATCCATAAAAATTAATTTGCTTTTGAACTCTTGTCATTATTTTTTAGCAACTTTTCTAAAATCTTTCTGAGTAACAATTACATGAAAGAATAGCAAAAAGATGAAAGATTGGCAAACAGGCAGCGTTTATTTACCATTTACCATTAAATGAACAAGTGCAGTTTTAAGTTCTACCTGTTTTATGTATGTTTTTTTTATTTAACTGCATTCCTGAACTAAATCTTACTGAATTTTTTATATAGACTGTACGCCCTTTTTCTATCCGGCATCCTGTATATTCCAAAGGAAACAATTATTTGTAGTGATAATATCTTCACCTGGATAAAATTGTTATAAGGAAGTCTAGGTTGCAATTTCTTTATCGAGTTCTTTTATCGCTTATTTCCTTTGTATTATCGCTTTTAGCTTGCACCACTCAAAAAATTGTTTTGAAAAAGAGTAAAACAGGTAGTTAATTTTTGCAGTCTTTTTAAATGTAATTAATAATTTCTAATAATCTAAAACTTTAATACTTGTAATACTATAATACGTGCAATTTTTAACAAAGTTCCTTCGGATAAATTTTATTACATGTTTACCTTCGAATCAATTAACCTTTCTAGCTTTTATATTTTTAATTTACTTCCTAAGAATCAAATTCGCTTTGTATACTTTTTACAAAATAAGTACGTGAAACGAACAAAGTTGAAATTTACCCCCCTTTCTTTCGATTAAAAAACTCATTAGCTAAAATTAGACTTCCCCTTTTTGTTTGTCTTCTATTTGTGAACATGAAAGTCCCTTTTCTGCGAATTATATCCATCGCCCTTTACGGAGAATGCCGAACCTCCCTCTGAAATCCCATAATTCCGTTGGGATTATACCGTAGGAACACGTGAACTCGATTGCCAGGCATGCTGAGTGATATGAAAAAAAAACTGAAAACTTCGCTCCTATCGTTAAATTCGTGAGAAAGATCCGATAATCTATTTCTTTAATTAAAAGAAATATTTTAGTATTCTCATAAATTCAAATATTCAAGCATAAATCAAGATAGAAGAATTTATTTTCTCTGACATAAAAAGTAACTTTGCTTGATTATTATTAGCCTTCATCAAACGTTTCTTTACAGTACCTAGATCTTCACTAGTCAGCCAGTAATTCAAACAAACAGTCAACGTTTTGATTGGGGATTAAAAACTTTTTAAACAAGCTCCTTCGGTTCTTTAGACTTTTAGAGTTAATCTATTGTATTTTTATAAACAAATATTTAAGAACTCATACTCAAAATTTAATTCCCGATGAGAATATTCTATAGAGAAATATATTTAATTTAATTTATATTTAATTTATTTTCAATTGAATCTTGTGGCTACCATGAATTTGCTAGAATGTGGGATTTGCATATTTAAGACTTATAAGCAAAATTATAATATCACATTATTGATTAATTTTTCTACTCTCTGGTATACATAATTAAAATCAGGTTTTAGAATGCGCTTGACTGTTTTATTCATATCTTTTCTACTTGTATATCCAGTTTCTTGAATTTGTATTGACTTGAATTATTGTTTCAGCGGAGCCACAGGACGATTGTAATCGGATGAAGTTGGGCCAAGCATGCCCTCTAAGAAGCAGTACAATCTCGTGCATAATGACGAGTACGATACGCGAATACCGCTCTACAGCGACGAGACGTTCCATCGTGGTATCATTTTCCACGCCAAGGTAACTCGATACAGCCTTAAACACTTGTTCTTGACTTTATCCAGGGGATTGGCACCTCGTCGAATCTAACGTAGCATTAAACTTCACTTTTCCAACCGAAACGACAAACAAGATATCAGTTTCTCAGAATCAAAAAATCACAATATCTTTTTAATTTGTCATTTTTTTACCTATTTTGGAAATTTTCACCTCACCTTTTTTCAATTGATGTATCAATTGATATATATTTGATATATTTTCCGGGAAAATATTTTTATTTGACGTTTGCAGTTTTTGAATTGAATTAAAATTTGAATCTTTGGAGTTGAACAATTTCAATTTGGAGTTAAGAAGAGTTAGAAATGAATAATTTACAAGAGTCACTTATTCTTCTTTTTTAATTGAGAATGTTACTGACAGGCCTGGAAAATAGAAGCTCAGTTTATTCTCATATCTATTTTATGAAAGTTAGAAATGTTTGAGACACCTGTAATAAATTCAGACTGATTAATAAGTTTGTA